>JAOTJB010325392.1:0-13911 GCA_027123815.1 Erythroxylum minutifolium | reverse complement strand
CCAATTCATCATTCATCTTTACTTAATACTCATTATTCATCTTAATTGAATCACCTTAGCCATCATAGGTTCACTTTAATTCCCATATCGTCTCAAAATTTCAGATTTAAACACTCAACACATAACAATTCACCCTTAAGTTCTATCCCCAATCATCACCCTAACCATATCACTTATTTAATAACTTGTTCAAGCATTATACTAAGCTCATTTCAAGCTTCATTCAAGCCTAGAAGCATCACATAAAAGTCCTTAACCAATTGCAACTTTAATCCAAAATTTAAAAAAAAACTTATGTGATGTTTAACCATTTCCCACGTTCGTGGGAAATTCCCATTTTCCCACGGATGTGGGATTTGTTGGTAGAAACATTCCTAGCCAAATCCTTCTAAATTCCCAGCTTTTTCCAATTCTATTTTTCAGGTCAGTTTTGTATGACCATTATGACCTAGAAAATGAGGTTTTTTGGCAATACCAACTTCTAAACAATTGTTCCTATATGTCTTAAGTTTCTAAAAAACCTAAGTTCATACAATTTGGTTTACTGTTCTAAAAGTTATACACAATTTACTACATACTATTCAGAAATAGAGACATAATCTGAAACTCAACTTCAAGACAATTTCAAAACTCTTAGAGACAGAATTCAAGCTCAATTGCTTCATGACAATTGCAACCATTTGTCTCTAGTTTAATATAAATTAACAATCATCTTATTTGGATATCCGTAGGTCAAGATATGTCTAAATTACAAATGCATGTTCTGTAGAAACACTACATCTAACATATTTCCAACACACTTTATCATCAATTTCATCCTAATTCATCTCTTTTGCTTAGTCTATCACTTCTAACTTATATCTACATCATTGCCTCTTCAATTATACCCCAATTACAGTTCAATATCATTAATGCACAATTCAAAATCCATGTTTGATCATATACACTAAAAACAAAATATATCATATACACATTCATCACAATGACCTTTCTATCTCAAAAATCTTCTCAACAACAACTTATCAATTATCATCAAATCATATACTCAAAATAAGACATCAACAATCTTTATTCTTCATCCACAACACATACATATAAATTCATGACCAATCCATCAATCTCAAATTACTCATCATACATGTTCCATTTATATTAACTCATGAAGATCAACATGTAACTTACTTGATTTAGCTCCAAATCCTTCAAGAGAACACCAACCCTAGCTTCTCATACAACTCACGACCATCATCATTCTAGGGTGGATTTGGTTGGGTTTTTTGTGAGAAATGAAGAAGAGAGCAAAATGAGAGCAGCAAATGGAAGGACAAAGCAAGGTGTAACTTGGATGAAGGTTGGTGAAGCAAAATCGTGGAAAGAAGAAGAAGAATGAAGAAGATGGTGAGAGTTACAAAAATAAGAAGGAAAAAGCGAGAATGAAAGCAACTAAGTGGTCTCCAAATTAAAATAATCGTGGGGTAGGGCATGGCTTGGCAAGTGACACATGTCACTTGCCACACGTCCTACTCCTGTAGGTGCAAACTAGGTTTTTTCATTTAACTAGTATAATAAACTTCAATTTCTACTCTAATTGTCTCTAAATTTCAATGACATATGTCATTAAACCCAAATATCATTTATAGAAATTTTCACTACCATTTGAATCTTAATTCTACTACTATTTGTCACTTGTTCTGTCACTTGACATTTTTTCTAGTCCAAAATTACTCAAAATTTCAGAAATTTTCTAAAATTCACCAAAAGTTCTAATCACTAAATACACTCTCCAAATCAATTGTCAACATATAAAAATCACAATTCTCGATATAATCACATTTACAAATCAATTATACCCAGAAAAGTCAATGAATGCGTGTACAATTATTTTCATGTGCAAAAATTCAACACTCATATGTGTGTGTATACTATATGATGCATGAGCATGAAATGCAACTTCTAACTTCTTAATAATCTCTCATATTTACTATTCTATCCTCAACATGGGTAACCGGATATGCAGCCTTACCCCTAAATATTAGAGAGGTTATTTCCAAATAATCTCTATCGAAAAGAGCTTACAAAAAAAGTTAATTAAAGAAGATGTATGATGTCTGTAAAAAGAAAAGAGATATTAAAAAAGAAATTATTAAATTGATGTTCACGAAGTCTTTGTTTTATCTTGCATATTTTTAAATATGAAACATATTTTTGTGCCAGCTGTAGTCCATTTCAAATAGTGGTGCATTCCTACCAGTTAACTGATACAAAATATTTTTTTCGCAGGCCCTATTTTGTGATGAAGAGCATCGCTCATCCTTCTTCTTTGTAGTATGTAGTTGTCCGTCCATTTAGGTAAGTCGTCCAACTAATATCTACCGTATGTGTTGCTTTAATAATACATTAATTAGATGTGTTTGAGTTTTGTGTGAATGTAAAGGAGGTCTTAATTTTGTGTTGTTGTTTAGAATATTCTTGTGATCATTGATGAGTTTTTATGTTTTTTTATTAATAGTCTAACTATTTATGTTCGGGTTATGTTTGAATCATTAATGAGTAGATGTATGATTATATAAGCATTGCTATATGTGGAATGAGTTTGAGATCTTATTGATGATTTGAGGCATAATAAACCCCTAGAACAGTATATAGGTTGGAAACCCATAATGCAGCTCCCATAAGACTTATCAGTGAAAAATTCCACAAGCTTAGGAGTCACAGCAAGAACTTGTTTTCTTGATTCACATATGTAACCAATGCCATGTACCATAGTTTTGAAATCAATTATAGGTGATTAATTCAATTAATTAATACTGCAACTGTGATGTGATTAATGCAAACTTAGTATTAACACAAGAAATTCATATGTTTTATGGACAAGTCAGTTGTTTGCATAAAAAACCCCTAAGACGGTATATAGGCTGGAAACCCATGATGCAACTCCTGTGAGGCTTATCGGTGAAAAATTCCACGAGCCTAGAAGTAACAGCAAGAACTTGCTTTCTTAATTTACAGGTGTAAACAATGCCACATACCATAATATTGAAATCAATTGTAAGTGATTAATTCAAATATAAATACTTCAACTTCAATGAGATTAATGCAAACTTAGTATTAACACAAGAAATTCTTATGTTTGAAAGACAAGACAGTTCTTTGCATAATAAACCCTTAGGATGGCTTGTGATGCAACTCTCATGAAGCTTATGGGTGAAAATTTTCACGAGCCTAAGAGTCACAGCAAGAATTTGTTTTCTTGATTTACAGGTGTAAATAATGTTATGTACCATAGTATTGAAATCAATTGTAGGTGATTATACAATTGATTAATTTGATTGATTAAAACTTAGGGGATGTTCTGTAAAGTTTAGATGTTTTGTAAACTTGGGAGACATGAAGGATACTAACTATGAAATCACTCTTTTAAATTAACGATTTTGCAGAAATGAGTAATGTTAATAAATCTTGGATGTATAGACGATTAACACCTGATGGTTTCATTAACCCTGAGTTTGTTGAGGAAGTTGAAGCTTGTATTCATTATGCATGTTTTCAACCTGCACATATGGATGGCCTAAAGATCAGATGTCTATGTAAAAAGTGCAAACACATTCGTTTCCTTCCTATTGATGAAGTGAATAACATTTGATGAAAGGGTTTGTCCCAAATTATTTTGAGTAGATACGACATAGGGAGCCATTGATTTGTAGCACCTCAAGGGGTCATGAAGTACACTCGTTAGTGAATGTAGATGAGTTTGAAGGGAGATTGGATTTAGAACAAATAATGTGGATGTAAATGAAAATCCTTACATGCAAATGGTTTATGATGCAGCCGGTTATACCTGTAAGAAAAATATAGAAAATCTAGAAAAGAACCAAACTCATATACAAAACAAAATTTTGATTTACTACATTCAGTTGACCAAGAATTATGGCCAAATTATGAGACAATGACTCAATTGCCTTTAATTGCTCGAATATTGAATATAAATTTTAAAAGACATATTTCTGATCGTAGTTTTGATAAAATTCTTGGATGGTATAATGAATCATTGCTTCTTGATCATACAATGGTTGATAGCTTTTATAATATGAAGAAACTTATTAGGGGTCTTGGTTTGCCTGTTGAAAAGATTGATTGTTGCAAATTGGAATGTATGTTGTTTGGGGAGGTGATGTGGAATTACAAAAGTACAAATTTTGTGGTTAATCTAGGTTCAAGCTTAAAAAGTGTTCTATAAAACAAAAATTAGTACTCTGGAAGCAGATGTATTATTTCCTGCTAACTTTGAGACTTCAAAGACTATATTCTTCTAATGTTACTGCATCTTGCATGAGATGGCATAATGAACACGAATAGGAAGATGAAATAATGAGTCATCCATCAGATGCACTGGTATGAAAACATTTTAATAACACCTATTATGAGTTTGTAGCTGAAAGTTGAAATATTAGGTTGGGATTGTCGATAGATGAATTCCAACCTTTTGGTCAATTCGGCGAACAATATTCATCATGGTCAATCATAATTACTCCTTATAATTTGCCTCCATTATGCCAGGGCCTACAAATCCAAAGTATAAAATTGATGTATTTTTACAACCATTAATATTTGAATTGCATCATCTTTGGGAATATGGTGTTGAGACATATGATGTGTCTCTAAAACAAAATTTTGTGTTGAGAGCAGCTTTGATGTGGACCAGTAGTGATTTTCTGACATATGCTATATGGTCTGGATGGAACACAGCAGGAAAATTGGCTTGTCCTTATTGTGGCAATGATTATGTTGTGTTTTATTTTCCAAATGGGGGCAAAACATGTTGGTTTGACAACTACAAAAAGTTTCTTCCTCCAGATCATTCATTTAGACTCAATAAACAAAAGTTCATTAAGAATAGGATGGTATAAACACCTCCCCCCCCCTCATAAAGCTGGTAAAGGGATATTGTAGGAGATTGATGAAGTAAGGTTATTGAAAATTACAGAATTTGAGGCTGATGAAGTTAATATAAGCATCAGTAAAAACTTTGGTTGGAGAAAACGAAATATCTTTTGGGATTTGCTATACTGGAAAACTAATTTGATACGTCATAATCTAGATGTGATGCATATTGAAAAAATATTTTTGACAATTTGTTTAATATCATAATGAACATTGAAGGGAGGATAAAAAATAATGCGAAATCACAAGCTGATTTGAAACTTTTTTATAGAAGGAATGAGTTACATAAAGATCTTCGCACCAGTAAATATCTGAAAGCATATTACACTTTGGACAAAAAACAGAAGAAAATTTTGTGTGAATGGTTGAAAAGTCTAAAGTTTCCCGATAGTTATGTTTCAAATTTGGCAAAATGTGTAGACATGAGGAAGTACAAATTATTTGGGATGAAAAGTCATGATTGTCATGTGTTTATGCAAATGCTAATTCTAATTGCATTTTGGGAGTTGCTACAAAATAAGGTTTGGGAAGTTATAATAGAATTAAGTTTGTTTTTTCAAAAGCTTAACTTCATCCGAAATCAAGTTGGCTGAAATGGAAAAACTAGAAAGGAAAATTCCAGTAAATTTGTGCAAATTAAAAGGGATTTTTCCTTTAATCTTCTTTGACTATATAGAGCATCTACCTGTGCATTCAGGATATAAGGCTAAACTTGCCGATCTAGTTCAATATCGATGGATGTATCCGTTTGAGAGGTAATTCAACAAAAATGATTGTAATTGAAGTAATAACATGTTTTAATAACTAAATTGTAATATCCCTATTCGCTAATGTAGGTATTTGCATCATTTGAAAAAAAATGTCAAAAACAAGGTTAGAGTTAAAGGTTCGATATGTAATGCTTATTTAGTAAAGGAAGCTAATACATTTTGTTCACATTATTTTGAGTCGCATGTTCACACAAGAGGAAAAAAAGTTCCTTGTAATGACGATAAGGGGAGGAACGAGTGATGCTGATGGTAGCTTATCCATTTTCATAAATCCTGGACGAACATATGAACGTTCAATAAGAAGAATGTTAACAAAGGAAGAAATTGAAATTACCTATGGTTACATTTTATTAAACTATCAAGAAGTTCAATATTTCGTGCAGTAAGTTGAAATTGATTATTTGGGTTTTGAAATTTAGTGTTATTCACAACTGAAATACATAATAATGTTTTTAGATTATAAGAGAAATGGTTACGCAAGCTAATGCTCAACAAAACACAAGATGATATCAATAAAGAAGTTGGAAGACACTTTCCTCGATGATTCGAGAAATATATAAGTTTTCACTTACAATTATTGAAATGATTGAATTATAAGATTAAAGTGTTTAAATGACATTATACTGTTTAATATGATAATTTCTTTTGTGTAGACCTTAGAAAATCCAATAGAGATCAAGTTCATATATAATCTTGCGAAAGAACCTTTGTGAGCTATTAAATCATATCTGGTGCATTTCATTAATAGATACAAATATCATATAGAATATTATGGTCATAGTATGGCAACAGTAAATAGTGGAGTTTGCATACAGGGATAATTGATATATTACTATGGTAAAATTATTGAGATACTTGAAATTGAGTTCCCTGTTTTGCCAATAAAGTGAAGTGTGATATTTAAGTGTGACTAGTTTGATCCAACTCCAAATGTTGGTATAAAGTGCATATTCGATACAATCTAGTTGAAATCAACAAGCGAATTTAGACAATTTGAACCTTTCATGTTGGCGATGCAAGCGATCTAGGTGTATTATGTCCCTTTTCCCAACTTACGATGAGATAAGTAAGATTGGTTGGCTGTTTGCAAAGTTAAACTTATAGGTGTTTTTGAATCATATGGAAAAGAGGAATAGAGAATTGAAAGTAAAATGTTTCAGGAAGATGTTTATGAAATAAATGCATCTGTTACATATAACGAAAATGAACCTTGGAACGATCCAAATAATTAATATGTTGAAATTTCATCTAGAGAGGATGAGGAGCGTAAGAGATCTGAACAGGAGCCTAAGTTTGATTCTAATTCTTCAAAAAAAGATGACAATTTTGATTTATATTTAAGTGCTGATAACGATTAATTTGTATTTGTAATAGAATATTATATTCGACAAACCAATTATTTCCTTTTCACTATATTGTGTGAAATATTGAATTGAAATTATTATATTTATGGAATATTCAATCAAATATGAATTTTAGGTTGAAATATGTCACTAAAAAGAAAACAAGATATGATGCGACTAAGGTTCAGACCACGATTCAGAGCTAGTTACTGTGCAGGTGAAACATCACATTTTGCAGCTGGAATCGAATCAGAAGCTAGACCTCCAACTACTACACTTGCAGATGAGGCATTACCTTCCGTACCTATTGCTACACCATCCACTACCCCTATACCGACAGAGATATCAGGGGGTAAACAATGTGGATGAAGGAGGCGGCCTCCAGCCTGGAGCTGAGGGAGCTGATTAAAGAACTTATATCACAATTGTCAACAATCTGTAAGTGAAAATACATGAAACACCATATGTTTATAATTAAGTTATAGGTTTAAATTTAAAAATGGTATAAATTTAATTGTTTTATATTAGGTTGATTTCATCTGGACCGTGCTCAAGAAATATGACATCTAAATTCATCTTGAGGGTTATATATAGAAGAATATCTCTCAGACGACAAAAGAATTTTACTATCAGGAGTTTAAGGTAAAAAAATTTTTTATTTTATTTTTTAATTGATTTTTATACATTAATTAGATAAATATTGTTACATTATAAGTACTTATCGTATGTTTTTCCTTTTGTTCCAGAAAGAATTTTTTTGGGATTCTGAACTTAACGTGTCCATTTATAAAGTATGGGAGAGACGAGCACGTACACGTCATCGAGACTGTGTTAGTGCGATACACAAGACTAGTGTATGATCGTCTTATATTTCTGAACAAATATGGAGTCATTGGCAGCAGTATTGGACATTACCCGATGCAATTTCCATTTCAGAGAGTAATTCTACCAACAGACGTGGAGGATTAGGAGGAGAGAATCTTCCTGTACATACTGGAAGATCTATTACCCATCACGAGCATGTAGAAAGACTTATAAGTATCTACACTATACATTTATATTCTGATTTTTTTTACTTTGGTGTATTTCAATTTAATTTGATGTGTTAATTTTAAAATGAAAATATATGTATTATGGAGAATGATAATGTTATAATTGTCTGGTGCCATATATGACAGTATTATTGAATTATTTTCTTTGTTCAAGAGGGGGTAAATATCACAAAATAGAGGAAATTCTACCGAAATTTTTATAAATTATAGCTTACTACATTTTATTTTGATGCAGGAAAAGTCTATAGGCACGAAGCCTACACTCTATCAATTCTTTTTGCACATTCACATTAAGAAGCATGACGGTGCGACCTTCGTCAACACCTGATGTAAATAACTAAATGTATGTGAAATTTATGCTTTAATATTAATGCTTAATAATTATCACTTACTAACATAAACACTACTTTCTGATATGACCAAATACAAGAAAACATTCAACAACAGTCTCAATAGTCTGAAGATGTTGATGACAGTCGAACTTATCTTCATGCAGTGGGTGGTAGGGACCATCGTGGAAGGATATTCGGCTTAGGTTCATTTGCGAACACATGTTATTTGCAATTCTCCATATCTAGTACAACAACATCTAGTAAGCGGTCCGCATCCAATGAAATCCATGAGCTTCGAGGCACAGTGCAGACATTGGCAACTTAGTTTTAACAGTCGATGAAATATATAGCTCAGCTCCGTAATGAGGTGGATGAGTTGAAGGAGAGGGGTAGCACCTCATCGTAGCAATCAGAGTTTCTGCAGTCACTAAATGAATAGCATACTTGTAGTCATTTCATATGAATTACAAATACTTATTATGTACAAAATAAATTTTTATTATCAATTAAGATAATTTTTACTTTATATCATCAATCAACTTTCTGTTTTAACAAATTAAATGTAGAAACAAACTAAAATATTATCAACAGATAACTGATAACTGTATAAATTATGTATCAATCATAAGATCATCAAATAAAATTAAATGCAGGGAAAAATTAATAAAAACAATTTTACTAAATTTACCGACAGAAAAATAAAGTTCGTCGGTAAAATCTATTCGATTTACCGATGGATAACTAATAAACATCGATAATATTGTCATTAACTTACCAAAGGAATAACCAATTCTGTCAGTAAGGTTGTCGATGGACAAATCTTGTTTGCCGGTAACTATACTGACAGAAGACAACACATAATAACTATCAGTATATTCACCGACGGTAACACAAAATGTCTGTCGATAAATTTACGACGAACATACTGTGGTTCGTGACAAATTATTACCTAAGGCCGTTTCTCCGACGCCTTTGTCCATCGATAAATTTGTTGCTAAACTTCATTTTCCTTGTAGTGAAAATTATAATTTAACAAATTGAAAATTTTGATCAGTTTCCTACTTGTTTTTGTTTCCTATTTTATTTTATAATAGGATTTTTTTTCAAGACTATAAATAGGCCTCATAAATGTTGTATTAGACATTATATCAATAATAATCCTATATTCAATGGTCTTTAAGCTTTCTTCGTGAATGAATTTTGGTGTTTCTTTAAATCAAGCATGTTGTTTAGTTATTCTTTATTTCTCATTGTGTTAGTTCGTATCAGAATGGGTTGAATCACCCCCTCCATGTGATGGTAATAGAAACACAAATCGCTCTACAAATAACCGTTTATCTGAGGACTAGGGGGAGGCATTAAGGGAGATGGAGCATTAGATTATCCAGTGGTTGGAGGATCTCTTGGAGGAACATTTCAGGGAGATCCCAGAGCAACTCAGTGCTTTTAACCTTCTCGCTTATAAAGTTATGGAAAATGATGAAGATCGTATTAGGGAAGTATGAGCCCTGAGGCATCTTATTCAATAACCGTTCCTACTTGGAGTCTAAGGTAAACTACCTGTGATAGTGAATCAGAGTCAGACGATGAGTTCTCGAATTACAAACTATAAAACTAAAGAGATCTTAATGATAGTTTCAAGTTCTAAGTAGATATTCCTATTTTCAATGGGGATTTTAATATTGAAGGAGTTCTTAATTGGATCATAAACATTAAGCAGATCTTTAATAATCATGATATCCTTAAAGAGAGGAAGGTAAAACTGGTGATAGGTTAAAGGGAGTCGCTCATTCTTGGAGAGATAAGAACAAAGAGAAGAAATGACGAGATGGGAAGTATTAGATTCAGTCTTGGATAAAGATGAAATGAATGATTCAAAGCGATTTTTTACTTCTAGATTACGAGTAGATTCTATTCTAACAGAATCAACAATATAAACAAGGTTTTTGATCTGTCCAAGACTATATTATATAATTTGTGAGGATATCTCAATGTAATGATCTGGGAAAGATAGAGGGGCAGATGATTTTGATATTCTTGGATAATATGAGGCCTACCTTGTAGGAGAAGATCAGGATATTACTACTTTGAACTTTTGTCAAGGCTCAAAATTTATGATCTATGCTAGAATTGTCGACTTAGGAGAAAGACAAAATTGAGCCTCCCTGTAAAAGTTATAAGGGAGAAGCATTTGGAGTTTCCATATAAAGGATGAAGACCCTACTAAAACTTCCTCCATGTGGAAATTATTTTCAAGAAGGGAAGGATGCAGGTTAGCAGACAGTGGGTGAAAATAAGGAGGATCATAAGGAGAGTAATCCTTATGCCAAATCTTGACATTGAGCTAGCTATTAGTGAAGAGAATCGAAACATTTGTCAAACGATGTCCCCAATAAAAAGTGAATATTATGGAGCACAATGAAGATGATGATACCATTATCTGTCGACCTAATGGTGATGAGAATGGAAGTTACAAGGACATTGAAGCTTAGTTATTTGATGTGAATGTTAAAAGTGGGAGTTACAAGAAAATCATTAGTAAAAATATGGTGGAATAATTAGGATTACAAACTAAGAAGCATTTGGATCCTTACACAATCGAGTGGAATAAATCAGTAGGCAAGCTTTGGATAACTAAGTGTTGTAAGGTACCTTTTTCTATGGTTATATCAGGATAAAATTTATTTTAATGTTGTGAATATGGATATTTGTCATTTATTATTAGGAAGGCCGTGGCATTTTGATATTGTTGCCCAGCAGATAGATGGGAAAATGTGTACAAGTTAGAGAAAGGTGAAAAATTTTTGATGCTTTAACTATAACAGAAGAATTCCCAGCCCAAAGCTTCCAAAGTAAAAAAGTGGACTTCCCTTACTACCATTGAGTCGAAATGTGAAATAATGAAAGCTATTAAAGGGTTACATGTGTTCTATAAATTGGTGGCAAAATAGGTCCTCCTTGTTTTGGATACAAAACTTTATTAGGTGCTAAAAGTTGTTCAAACCTTGTTGAAGGAGTTTAAGGACGTGATGCTTAAGGAATCGCTGGATGGAATTTCACTAATACGGGATATTCAACATTATATGGACCTAATTCACGGGGTGAGTTTGACTAATATGCCATATTATCAAATGAGATAAAAGGAGTTTGAGATTTTACAAGAGAAGGTAGAGGAGTTGTTGCGAAATGGGCATATTCAGGAGAGTATGATCCCATGTGTGGTTCCATCCTTTAAATTAAATGAGAGTTGCGGGATGTGTTCTAATAATCAAGCAATCATCAAAATCACCATTGGTTAAGATTTCTTATAATTAGGCTGAGTGATGTGCTTAATTAGTTGCATGGTTTGTAACATTCTAAAAAATTGATCTTCAAAGTGGGCATCACCAAATTCGTATTTAACAAAGAGACAAGTGTAAGATGAACTTTAAGACCAAGGATGGGTTATACGAGTGGATGGTCATGCCTTTTGGTCTCACCTTTGCCCCAAACACTTTTTAAAGGTTAATGAATCAAGTATTACAAACATTCTTAGGAAAGTTTGTTTTGTAAATTTTATTAATATCCTAATTTACAATCTTTTGGAGGAAAAGTATAGCGTACACTTATGCCAAGTTTTGATTTTATTGCAAGAAAACACATTGTATAGAAACTTGAAGAAGTGTAGTTTTATAACCGATAAAGTCTTGTTCCTGGGATATGATGTTAGTACTAATGGAATTTAGGTGGATGAGGCCAAGACTCGAGCTATTAAATAATGTACAACACCAAAGATAGTCTCGAACATCAAGAACTTTCATATATTTCCTACCTTCAATTGATGATCCATCTAAAATTTTAGCACCATTATAGCTCCAACAATAGGGTTATTTTTGAAACAGGAATTAAAGTTGTCAATATTTTAGCTCTTTACCACTATGAAGAAAAAATCGAACTATTCAGAGGAGCAGGAGTGGGTAAAACAGTCTAAATTATGGAATTAATCAACAACATTTCGAAAGGTCATGGCAGTGTATGTGTTTGAAGAAAGGAAAGTTTAAATGGAGCAATAAAGTAGATTAGAGCTTTTCCCTGCTAAAAAAGAAGTTGTATCTTGCTCGATTTTGAGATTCCTTTTGAGGTTGAGTGTAGTGACAGTGGCATGAGGATTGGTGATGTTTTTTCCCAACAAGGCCTACCTTTGGCATTTTATAGTGAGAAGCTCACTAAGGCCTGATGTAAGTGAACCATATATGGAAAAGAGTTTTACATGGTTATGCATGTCCTAAAGGTTTATCAATACTATTTAATTGGTCATGAATTTATTAATTTATAAATACTATTTAATTGAATTTATTAATTTTTCTAACCATGATGCTTTAAAGGATTTGAATAGTAAAAAGAAGAAGATATGCGTGCAAAGTGGTCCCGATTCCTGTAGAAATTCCTAATTGAACTTAAGTATAAAGTCGGTGTTTAAAATAAGGTGGTTGATGCCTTGAGTCAAATTATAAATTGATTGCTGACTTTGAGTCAAGAGATTTTCGATTTTGATGAGTTAAAAAAATGAGTATGCTAATTGCAAGGATTTCTCAGCCATGTGGGAAAAATGTTTGAGATAGCAACTTATAGAAGACTTCCACATCCATGGAATGTTTCTCTTGCAAGGTAATCAACTTTGCATTATTAAGACCTTGTTAAGGGAAAAGGTGATTCAGGATTTGTGTAGAGGAAGCCTTGTTGATATTTAGGGTGAGATAGGATTTTAGTTGTCATAGAGGAGTGTTATTATTGGCCCCATATCTATAGAGATGTTTCTTGATTTGTTAAGAGGTGTTATGTGTGTCAAACTACTAAAGGATAGTCACAAAATAGAGTTTTTATATGCTTTACCTATTATTGATAATAAATGGGAGGATTTATCCATTGATTTTATTCTTAGATTACCCTAAACCCAATGAGGGGTAAACTTATGTCTATTATTGTGGACAGATTCCCTAAGATGTTGTATTTTATCCCCTATAAGAAAACTTTGGATCTAAGTAAGATAGCCAAATTGTGCTTTAAAGAGGTTGTTGCTTATATAAAGTTCTCAAAATTATCACTTCAAATTTAGACAACAAATAATTAGGCTATTTTTGGAGGACTTTTTGGAAAATGATTGATTCCTCCATGAATTATGGTACTATTGCTCACTTATAAACAAATGATCAAAAGGAGGCGGCAAATTGAACATTAAGTAGTCTAATGTGGAGCATTTATGGGGACCAAGAATTGGGATATTGTTTTGACACAAGTAGAATTTGCCTATAATAATGTTATTCACAACGTCATCAGGAGGTCATCGTTTTAGCAATTTATACAAAACCTACCTAGCATACTCTCAACTAGTAAAGTTTTCATTTGGATTTCGTGTGAGTAGAACAATGAGTCACATGGAAGAAGAGTGACAAAATGTGCAAGATTAGGTCCAAAAACTATAAAAGGCTAATTA
>JAOTJB010325268.1:0-13926 GCA_027123815.1 Erythroxylum minutifolium | reverse complement strand
CAAACATTTGTGATGAATTTCCCTTGGTTACTTAGCTAGATCACATTCTCAACTAGCTACTAACTCTATTCATAATCCGATTTGTTTCAAAAGGGCCCGTGGAATAGTTATTTATTAAACAAAAACACACACTTTTTTTTGCCTACCTCATTTCATTTGCTAATTGTTCTTATGAAAAGATACTAATGATGCTACTTATTCGATTGACCTAAAATTATAAATGAATGTGTCAAATTTCTAAGGTGAACGAACGAAGATAACATGCATATTTAACCAAAGCAACCTAGGACATTAATTTCCCAAGCTAATAAATCTTAGTAACCTAATAGACTATGTTCAAAGCTAAATCGTTAAGTCCTAACAATTGACACATTGACACGAGTCATATCATGCAATCCTAAACAAAACTAACATATAATATGCAAAATTCACACTCAAAATAAAAACATATAATGCACACAACCCTCCCTACACTTAGACGACACATTGTCCTCAATATAAGAAGAACAAATAACATACAAGGTTGGAATCAAAATAAAATAATACGAAAACATGAGAACAAAATAAAGATATAAATGAAAAGATATGGTTTAGAGCATAAGAACTTGTCATGGCGATTAAGGTGGTGATGGAGACTGATACGGAAACCCCAAGAAAACAAGGTTCTTGAAACCCCTTGATCCTATTGAATCAAATCCCCAATCTTTCTATTATATGAAAACGCTAGTTCAAACTCCAATTATACGAAATTGAGACCCAAACCCAAAGAAAACAGAAGAATTGAACACCCCACAAGTGATTACCTTGATAAGTGATGCAATCCTTGAAGTACCAATAAGAAGAGCACGCCTTTCTTGAAGAGAATATCTCTGAATTTTATTAATCAACTAATCTGAAGTTTACAAGGATAAAATAACGTCTTATACCTTTGCTCACATCCTAACCCTAAAAGGTACAAAACCATTTATTGCTAAAAACAAGCATAATCCTAACTAGTTTAGGAGTTATAGCCCAATAATGCAATCTAATCCTAATCCACTTAGGATTAGGCTAAACTAACTTAAATAAGTCCAAGATAACTTAAATAAACCTAAGGGAAGGGAATGGGCCTAATAAATAAAGGATAAATAACAAGCCCAATGTATTAAATTAAGCCCATTAGAATAATTGAACTTGTCTTGAAATTTGGCTAAGTATTAGCCCCTCCACACGCCCTGTCTAGAAGAATCACAAGCTTAACTACTCCACTTGAATTCTCCATGGATGGTTCGGCCTTGTCATCAAGGTGAGATGTAATGTGACTTTGAACAAACCCTTCAAGTGCTTGTTTAAGCCTTGCTGCACGCTGCCTTATAATAAGTCCGCTTGGCAAAGTAAGCTTGTCTTGGCATGTGGCACCATGATCTCCATTGCAGCCATAGCTTCTTGTATCAGAGATGGTGTCGAAAATCAGCTGCACTTGAAGCCCAAGATTGTTGCCCTATCTTAAATTTGCTTTTAAAGGAATAAGAGAGTTAATAATCCAAATCATTCCATTTCATTAAAAAATTATTTTTAGAATTTAAAACAAATTTATCTAGATAGCAATTTCAATCAATTATCAAACGTACTAAGTTATGGTTATTAGCTTGACCTTTCATCTTAAGAAGTACTTTCAGTTCTTCAAAAGGAAAGAAATTGCTTCCTTTTCCTTCTAGACCACTTCATCGAGATAAAGTTTATAACGATGGCCATTCACCTTAAAGGTTTCTTTGTTTGCATTTGCCAATTCGAGGGCTCCATTGGCTAATACTCGGGTGACCCTAAATGGTCCACTCCATTGCAATTTAAGTTTTCCTGGGAACAACCTCAACCTCAAATTATATAGCAAAACTACATCTCCCACTTTTAATTCCTTCTGCTTAAGATGAGATTCGTGTCATCTCTTCACCTTCTCTTTATATAGTTTGTTATTTTCGTATGCATTGTAATGAAACTCTTCAAGTTCATTTAGTTGCAAAAGTTGTTTCTCACTTGCTTGCTTCCAATCAAAATTGAAAACCTTCATTTCCCAATACGCTCGATGTTCTAGTTCCACAAGTAAATGACAAGTTTTACCATATATGAGTCAGAAGAATGTCGTTCTGATAAGTGATTTAAAAGCGATTCAATAAGCTCATAAGGCATTATCTAGCTTTAATGCCCAGTCTTTCCTGGAACTATTCACCGTCTTTTCAAGAATTCATTTGACTCCTTGGTTTATAACTTCCACTTATCCACCCGTTTTACGGATGATAAGAAATGGCAACTTGATGGTGGACACCATATCTTTTTAGGAGAGTATCAAAAGATATGTTATAAAAATGTGTTCCCCATCACTTATTATTGGTCATGGCACTCCAAATCGGTTGAATATCAGCTTTATGAATTTATGTACAACTTTTCCATCATTAGTTGGAGATGCTATAGCTTCGGCCTAGGGAGATACGTAGTCCACTCCTACTAAAATGTATGTGTTTCCTATAAAGGATAGGAAAGGACCCATAAATCCAAGATGTTGGATAAAGGCATCTCATCTCTTTTAGAGATGTTACCAATTCTTTGACAGTGATTATATTGTTCCACTAAAGTTTGATCATCCTTAAATAGATATGACTAATAGAATCCACACTCAAGTACTCGAGATGCATCTTTGTTTCCCCCATAATGGCCAACATATTGTTCTTCGTTACATTGTGTTAATATGTCCAACATCTCATCCTTTGGCACACTTCGCCTCATTAGCCCATTAGCACAAGTTTTGAATAGGATTGGCTCATCTTATAAATATTAGGTTCACTCATGCAAGAACCGTTTCCTTTGTTGATATGACAAGTTAGGAGGGATCTTATCACTGACGAAAAAGTTTACGATATGTGTGAACCTTGGTGTCGTCATACTATCGAGAAGCATCAGGGTTTCATCGGGGATTTTTTTGTTGATATTATCACTGATCTCACGTTCCCCTCCTTCTAGCCGTGATAAAAGGTCTATGATTGCATTCTCTGCTCCCCTCTTATCTGTTATTTCTATATCAAACTTTTGTAAGAGTAACACCCCTAGAATAAGTCTCAACTTTGCATCCTTCTTGGAAAACAAAAATTTAAGTGCAGCGTGATCGATAAATACGATCACTTTAGAATCCAAAAGGTATGAACGAATCTTATCACATGCATACACCACTATAAGTAATTCTTTTTCCATACTGGTGTAGTTCAGTTGAGGTTCTATAAGTGTCTTGCTTGCTTAATAACTTGTATGTAACTTTTTATCCTTTCTTTGACCCAACATGCAACCTATAGCTTGATTGCTTGCATCGTACATGACCTCGAATGGGAGTGTCCAATTAGGTGGTGCTAAAATTAGGGCTAATGTTAGTGTCTCCTTTAATTGATTGAATGCAGATGAATAGTTATTATCAAAAAGGAAAGACACATCCATGACTAAAAAGTTTGTCAAGGGTCGTGCAATCTACAAGAAATCCTTAATAAAGTGACGGTAAAACCCAGCATGGCCTAGGAATGCCTGCACACCCTTAACATTGATTGGAGGTGGAAGTTTTTTTTAACCTCTATCTTTGCTCTGTCTACTTCAAAGTCTTGGCGTGAAATTTTGTGCTTGAGCATTATCCCCTCTTGCACCATAAAGTGACACTTCTCCTAATTTAACACTAAATATGATTTTTCACATCTTTAGAGTACCTTATCCAAATTGATCAGACAATTCTCAAAAGAGTCTTCAAAGATAGAGAAATCATTCATGAAGACCTCCATAATATCTTCAATCATGTGCGTAAAAATAAACGTCATGCACTTTTGAAATGTAGCTAAGGCATTGCATAACCCGAACGACATCAGTTTATAAACAAAAGGTACCATAAAGATATGTGAATGTGGTTTTTTCTTGATTGTTGGGGTAGATGAATATCAGATCATTCACTAAGTAACCAATTAAGAAGCAGTAGAATGAGTGACCTGCCACTCTTTCTATCATTTGATCCACGAATGGGAGGGGGAAATGGTCTTTTTTAGTCACCTTATTAAGTTTGCGATAGTCTAAAAACACTCTCCATCCCGTGATTGTTCTTGTCAAAATTAATTCTCCACTTTCACTTTCCATTACGATCATTCCACCATTCTTTGTACACATTGTACCGAATATATGATACCCATATTTAAAAGTTTTACTACCTCTTTTCTGACCAATTCCTTTATGTGAGCATTCAACCTACGTTGATGTTTCCTCACAACTTTGCTTCCTTCTTTAAGGTTTATCCTATACATACACACATTTGGGCTTATACCTTGAATGTCAGATAACTGCCATCTTATGGCCTTCATCTGCTTCCTAACAGTCTCAATCACCATACTTTCCATCTAATTGATTGAAAATGATGATGGGTAGAGTTTGACCTTTACCTAGAAAGGTGTATCGGAGATGTGTGGGTAAAGGTTTAAGCTCTAGGGTTAGTGGTTTCTTTGTTGATGGTGGCATGAGTGCTTCGATTCGCACTAATATTTCCTGATAAGTCTGAACATCTAACTCCCCCATTTCAGCATCTCCTTCAGACTCAGCTTCATTCATCTTTTCAACTTCATTGTTTGTCTCCACTTCTATTGATTTAACTTCTACAAAGCAACTTCTTACTTGTTCTTGCAAACCTTCATCTATAATTTCAATCTTCATACAAGCACTGCTTTCCTTCAGACTCTTTAATGCCTTATTCATATTGAACTCCATTTGATCTTCATCAATCCGAAGGGTCAATTTACCTTTATAAACTTCAATCAATGCTTTACTTGTGTTCATGAAAGGTCGTCAAAGAATTAGTGGATAGTTCTTATCTTCTTTAAAATCAAGAATAACTCCACAAGAATAATGAACTTGTCCACTTGTATTAAAACATCTTCCACACTCCAAATGCTCTTTTAATTGATTGATTAGCCAGTTGAATTATTTTTGCAGTTGGCTTGACCTCACCATTCCCCTATTTTTAGAATATCGACAAAGGGATAAGATTAATGCTTGCTCCTAAATCACATAGGTATTTTTCAAACTCAAATTCAACAACCACATAGGATATTGTGAAACTCCCTAGATCCTTTAGCTTGGAAGGCATTTGATAGCTGAATATGGAACTACAGTTGCTAGTTAAGGTTAAAGTTTGGTTCTCTTTTTAATTATGCTTCTTCGATATTATATCCGTAAAAAACATAATGTATTTAGGCATTTGTTCTAAAGCCTATACAAACAAAATATTTATTTGTAAAGTTTTCAATTTCTCTATGAACTTTGCAAATTATGCATCTAATTTAATCTTATGGAGTCATTGGGGGATGGAATTTTATGTGGATATGGTAGAGGGGCAACATATTGAGGGTATTTCGATAATGTCTACGTCTTTCTCTTTTTTCTTCTCATTCTCTGCAAAGTGGTTTCCACTTTTTGGCTTGGTGGGTTATTCGAGTTCCTTCCCGCTTCGCAACGTAATGGCTTATAGTTGCTCCCTGGGGTTTGATTTCGTATTACTTAGGAGGCTTCCTGCACTTTATGCAGACAATGCATTTGCCACTTGGCTCATTTGAACCTCTAAATTATGGATGGAAAAGGAGTGGTTCTTTGTTACTTGTTCAGTTAATTCTTCCAACCTCTTATGAGTGTCATCCATGTTTTCAATTTTGTCCAAAATTTTATCTAATTTAGAGTCCATGGAATTTGGTTTCTCCTATTGCAAACCAAGTGGTCTTTGAGGTTGGAATTGACCTCCCGTAGGGTTCGACCAAGAGAAGTTTGGGTGATTTTTCCACCCAGGGTTATATGTGTTTGAGTAGGGGTTGTTCCCCACTCCTTAACTAAATTATGCTCGCATATCGTTAGCTTACTCTTATTGATGGTTTTTCATTAGAAAGTAATCAATGGTGTTATTGTAATTTTGTACACACAGCTCACATCTTTTCTTAGTGGCTTTCACAGGAGCTGAAGAAGAGGCTTTCATATTATTTAATGGTTGGGTCAAATTATCAATCTTAGCTTGCATTTCAAAATTTTGGTCAATAGCTAAAGCTCCCATTGGCTTGCAAAGGGTCATATGTTGTCTACTCCTCTTTATTGTCTACAAACAACTGTTACTAGCTATTTCCTCCAATAATTTTTCCACTTCATCCACCGTCTTCCTTATTAAAGATCCTCTTGATGCTGCATCAATGGCGCCTCAAGTAAGTGAGTTCACTCCATTATAGAAAGTTTGCAAAAGGAAATCCTTAGGTAGGTTGTGGTGAGGACACCTCCTTTGTAAATCGTTATACTTTTCCCAAGCCTCATAAAGTGACTCCCCATCACTTTGTTGAAAGTTTATGATTTCCTTGATTATCTTTGTAGTCTTCGTGAGGGGGAAGCATCATAGTTACATTTTGCATGATGTTTTAGGGTGTAATTTGGTAAGTATTTAACGTTAAATTGAGAGTTAAGTGTGTATTTATGTGTTAATTATGTTAGTTTGTATGTTTATGTGTCTTTTATAGGTTAGTATGAATCTTTAAGCTTAATTGTTATATTTTTAAGGTACCTTGATGTGTGTGTTAGTGTTACAGGGTAAACAAGGAAGAACGATGAAGATTTGAAAAGTTTTAGGCTAAAAGACATAGGCCATGATCGTGCACAATGGTCATGATCGTGACAGAGAAGGAAGAGCTAGAAGCAGCCAGGCCACGATCGTGACAGAGAGCATCAAGTCAAGCTATGATCGTGCACTTTAGGTCACGATTGTGATAGAAAGGATAAATCACCTTCCACGATCATGGCAGGTAGGGCCATGATCGTGGCCAACGTCGGGCTGATATGAAAACTTAAATTTTGAGTAATTTTTTGGACCATTTTGATCCTGAGTTTGACTTAGGGTTGCTACAAAATAAATAGCACACACTACAAGACAGTCGCCAGAGTCATTAGAGAGTGAAGAGAGTCATGCCAAAAGAGTGAAATTCCATCGAATTTGAGAGAGACCTAGAGAGAGATCATGAGATTGAGAAGGGAGAAGAAGGAAGAGAAACGAAGATGTGCTAGACACGAAGTACTTCCCGAAATAGGTAATTTCTTGCCATCACCGCTTCGAGATTCCATTCCCTACAGTATTTCCATTTATTTTATTTTTATTTATGTATAGAATTGAAATAGTTGTTGAGATTCGTTGTATGAACGTTGAGTTTACTTTTATACTCACTTTTGAATTTTGACTCTTGAGATTAATAAAATTTATTTAATTGTGTTTTATTATTGAGTTGATTGTGATTTCAATTTTGTTCTTAATAAGTCAGCAACAAACTGAGAGTGTGAGCTAGGTAAAAATTATCTATTTGGGATAATGAGAGTTAGGTGAATCGATAGGTAAAGAATTGAGTCAACCCAGTAGAGTCGTGTAATGAGAGATCGAGCATAGATTCCCGGTAAGTTAATAGGAAATTTTAGAACTAATTTAGGTTTTGGACCAATTATAAATTGAGAGATCGCAATTCCCATAATTTGAATTAGGGATCACTAATTAGGGTTAAGAATTTTAACTCGAGAGAGAGTAATTCACCCTAAGACCGCTTAGACCTGTTGATTCAATAATTACATAATTGGTTAGGTTTTCTTAGTTTCAAATTAAAATCCCTTTCCTCTCCCTTGGTAATTTCTAGGTCGATTTTAGGTTGGGCTATGATTTTGCTATTTTGTTTACTCTTTAGCACTTTAATTTCTCATATTGATTATTGATTCATTTAATTTCTGCATTAGTTATTTAATTAGGTTAATTGCGAACTTAGCTGCCTTTAGATTTTAGGACTAGTTCCCTTCCTCATGGGATCGACACCTTAGGTACTACACGAACTACCCATGCGCTTGCGGTAATTACCAAGGTTATAATTAGTAAAACTTAGCACTTGTAACCTTGAGCGAACACTGCATTTTCCATATTTTGGTATTTAATTTGAATAATTGTGAGTGATTGTCTAAATTTGAATATATGCTTCCTAAACATCATGGGTTACTGGTATAAAGATGAAGGGTTTCTGAATAGCTGTTTCCATAGAATTGGTTATCCATGTAGTAACCATCAAGTTTTCTAAATGTGCTAATACCTAGGATCATTTACAATTAGTTGTTCAACCTCATCATTTAAATATCTGAGCTTCCTTTGTCGTCAATCGCCAAACGGACGGACTAGGACCATTCAAGGTAGTTTTTTCCATTCAATTTATGAACAATAATTTGGAGAGAGTTTTATGCCAGAAAAATTGGTGTAAGCATACTACTTCTTCCAATTGAAGTCAGATTACTATTGTCATCTAAAAGATTCAATCCAAAACCTACTATAGCTTCCATAAAGTTCATAATTGAATCCTATAACTCTAATACCATGTTGACAAAATTGGATAGAAAAGCCATAATTAAAGTTTTGTTATATTCTGCATCATTTCTTGGTTGATACATCTTAAATAGGAAAAATATAGCCAATATAGAATCTCCACTATTCTGCAGCACCCTAACTACCTAGATGCTGATTTATCTTATCCTAAATCTAGTATAAGTCTAGGATAAGATCTTCCTATTTTGTTAGGATCATTATCTACTAGATATTAGCTTTCCTAATTTACTAACATGTCATATGGTTTTGTGGATCATAGTGTTAATCAATGTATCTACATGAAACTCAGTGGGAGTTAGTTTATTATTTTGGTCTTATATGTTGATGAGAGTTAGTTTATTATTTTGGTCCTATATGTTGATGATATTCTTCTTGTTGCCAATGATGTTGACTTGTTACATGATGTAAGGAATTTCCTCTTTAAGAACTTCAGAATGAAAAATGCTTAAAGAAGTTCTTCTCTAAGAACTTCGGAAAGAAAGATATGTATGAAACATCCTATGTGATAGGGATAAAGATATTCCGTGATAAATCACAATGACTGTTAAGATTGTTTCAAAAAGGTTATATTAATAAAGTCTTAGAGAGATTTAGAATGAAAACAAATACTCCATAGGAATAGTTCCAACTTATAAAGGGGACAAATTTAGTGAAATGCAATATCCTAAAAAAAATTTGGAATGTAGGCAATAAAACCTATTCCCTATGCGTCAGTAATCAGGAGCTTGATGTATGCTCAAACATGCAAACAATAACAA
Organism: Erythroxylum minutifolium; assembly: GCA_027123815.1. Lineage (NCBI taxonomy): Eukaryota > Viridiplantae > Streptophyta > Magnoliopsida > Malpighiales > Erythroxylaceae > Erythroxylum > Erythroxylum minutifolium. The sequence continues at coordinate 4,746 of JAOTJB010325268.1, read as the reverse complement.
CATCATCTCAGTATAAGTCCCGTTGAGACGCGAGATCTGGAGAGGTCCAAAAGTATGCAACTTTACCCCTAACTGATAGAGAAGTTGTTTCCAATGCTTGCTAAAACATACACTTAATCGAATATCAACTTTACTATTGAAATGTGAAGTTGATATTAAAATAATCCAGGATGGACCACTTGAAAGCAACAAAGAAAGCCTTTACGTACTTACAAGGTACCAAAGATTATATGCTCCTATATAGAAGAAGGCCATATCACTTTGAAGCGATTGGCTATCTTGTTTTACACTATGTCAGATATGTAGACTTAAGGAAATTCATATTTGATTATGTGTTCCTGTTGGCTAGGGGTGGCAGATAAGTCTGGGCACGACCTGACTTGAAGTCAATCGGTCCAACTTTATTTGACTGTATTTTGACTCAACCCAAAGTTTGAAATTCTAAGAAAATGATGTTGTTTTAAGTAAAACGACGTCATTTTTATTTTAATTTTAAAACAAAAATATGGTCTAATTGGGTTAGACTTTGGGCCTCCTAGGCAAGATCGAGATCAGACTCAAACCTAAATAGAAATTTTTGAATCAGGGTCGGCCCAGCCTGACCTATTACCAAGGGCATTATTAGCTAGAGGATAGGTTTTAGGGAAGAGTGGAAAGCAATCTCTTGTTATTACTTCTATTGTGAAGGTTGAATTTGTAACATAATTTAAAATCACTGTTTATGCATTGTGGTTGCAAAATTTTATCTTGGAGCTTATTATCATTGACAATATAGCGAGGTCACTAAGAATTTACCATAATAATTTTACAACCGTCTTCTTCTCTAAGAATAATTACTCAAAGGGTGCAAAACATATGTATTTGAAGTACTTATCTATCAAAAAAGTAGCGAAACATAATGTGTCAATTAAGTATATTGGTATTGATCTAATGATAACTAATTTGTTAACTAAAGGATTATTGCCTAAAAGATTTTATGTCCCTATTGAACAAATAAGCATTATGAACAACTCATTATTATTATGATATTGTGATATGTATGTATACTTATAATTAACTTGCCCATATTATCATAACAACTGTGAATTCAATTAATATTATGTTTATGCTTATTTGTTTTTTATCACATTATATTGTATACATGTTTTTATTTTGGTGTGATGATAGGTTGAATTTTTTGAAAGAAAATAAAATTGAAAATTATAATATTCCTTAATTTTAATTGTCTTAAGTTGAGTGAGTTATATAATACATAAAAGGAATAATGTCGTTAAATAAATTTGTAACCGACATCACCTGATAATTTAGTCAAGGATGATGACTTGATAATCCAATATATGACATACGCTTATGATTCGTTATTACATATGGAGATTGTTAGATTATTTTAATAATTTATAATGGCTTATGCAACTTATTGGGCTGATTTTAACGAAAGCAAGCTTAATATGATGGTTATTAGATTTAAGGATATTATATTTTGAATTCCTCCTCTTCCCCTTTAAAACTAGCATTTATAAAAAGAGAAAAGTTTTAACATATTCTTAATCATCCAAGAATGAAAAAGGAACAATTTAAATTATATTTTAATGAAAACTTTAAAATTAAAAAATACACTTCTTTGCCAAACTTTTTTATATAAGAAAACGACACCAATTAAGAAACATTGAAGACAAGCCCACCAACACCACCAGTAACAAAATGAAATCAAGCATTTTGCTGCTGTATATGGACTTCAGGCTTCGGTCTGCCCGATCTCTTCCGTTGGCAAAGCAACCTAGAAAACAAAAGACTTGTTTTCATTACAGAACAATTTACTCAAATCCTGACTGATGTCTCGTATGTAGTTTATGTAATCCAAGAACTATACCACATTTTCTTTGTTCTCTTCAGGTGTACTTACAGCTGGTGAAGGGATGACTGAACCTATAGAATACAGGCAAAATGTTGCTTATAACCTCAGATTAAATGAAGTTATCATTGATTGGAGAAGAAAAAGTCAAAGACTACAGATTCATGAACTCACCTTGGTAAGCTGCGGAACTCCTCTGGCTTCTTGATCTATCCTTTTCCTTCCCTGCTTCTAGTTTATTCGGTTTATGGAGCTTCTTCTGTGACTTATGGGCCACATTATCCCGAACAGATTTTAGATTAGCATTCTTGCTCAAAGATGCCCTTGTCCTGGTTGCTATAGAATGCTTCTGAGCAGTCTCCTTTTTTGCTGATTCTGCTTCTTGAGCAGCATCAGCATTTAAGTATCTGGGTCTTGGTTTCCCGGTTCCCATTCTGGAAGAAGAGCTGTGAACTTCATCATCATACGGACGAGTTCCCTCTCCGGGAACCTTAGAACCGGTGTCAGAAACCTGGACCTGCTCTTGATGGTCTGTAACTGAGATGTTGTAGCTGTCAAATAGTTCTGTCACACCCTCCGCTTCGCCGAGTTCATGATGGCGGACATATGACTTAAGCTCATTCCTCATTTGTTGAATTGGCTATATTTAAACAAATAGAACATCAAGATCAACTTCTCCATACAGTAATCTTCCATTCTGTTAAAGCCTTGCAATTAATACAATAAGCCTGTGAAGTGTACCTTGCATCCCGCTTCTAAGGCCAGTTTGAAAAAGCCAAGTGAAACAGAGTGCATAGCAGCTGAATCGGAGAGCTTAATTTGCGATAGCCAATATGCAGCTGAAGAGAGTCTGAGTGGTGCTTCACTTTTGGCTTGATCGATGTTTGATGGCTTTGTTCTAGCGTGAGGAATTGGGGTATTATTCAGGGCTGGTTTCGGAACAGGACAGGGGATTGACTGAGCAGGAATAGACAGCCTTCGAGGCGACTTTGCAGACTTTTCCTTGCCAGATACAGTAAGAACACTCACACGCTTACTTGCACCTCCAGCTGCGCTTCCACTTCGGAAATTGGTATTACGAAGTATTTCAGTTCTCCAGCAAATATAGTTCATAGACAAAATTTTCTTTTTGAGGGTTTCCAAAGACACAAACTTGATGAGCAGCATCACAAAAGTGACATTCATTCTTGGTAAAAAGGGTACTCACCGCTTGGAAGCAGCAGAACTCGACAACTCAACTGTCATTGGTTTCGCCGACTTACATCTCAGCTTCGATTTCCCTGAATGTCATTCAACAACCAACATAAATCAATTAAAATGAAAGGAAAAAAAAAAAAGAACAAGATTTGGATTTTTGAAAGCAAAATAAAAAGAAAAAAAACCAGGAAATGGAGTAGGTTTGAGTTCTTGAGCAATCTCCTCCATAGAAACGGCTTAAGAGCGTGCTCCTTTCTGTTCTTCAACAACTTAACATGGCCCTAGGATCGTTGCTGTAACTTATAAAGGAGGAAACAGTTACATTTTAGGCGGGAAACTCGAATTCCTTAAAGTGGCCTCACATGCCGTACACGCTGGGGAGAAAGTAGAAACCAACAGTCTGTGAAGGAGTGGGATGGCGGATGGGGTGGGGGATTTTGAATTGGCGCTCATATCATATGTGGCCCACCCCTTCCCAGCTCTTAAATTTCAAATTTAGGGGGAGCTGTTGTGTACCGTTGATCCTTCGACCATCGGTGATTTTTGTGGGCTTTGTCCAAGCCGCTGTTGTGTTACTTGTGTACCGTTGAACACAAGACTCCGTATTTCTGTCCAAGCAGCTCTCGTGTACATTCTCCATTTTATGTGTGAGCAATTTGGTTATACTACACCCTTGATTCATGAAATATCGAGTGCGTGTTAAATTCTATGAGTACCGTGAAAGTAGGATACTTCAGATTCGAGAGTTCAAGAGTTTTATAAAACATTCTTGATGAAAAAAAATGTGAATGAAAGATTCCACTGAATTGAATTGAATCCATGAATTTAAGAAATAGTGAGAATTCTTGATCTCTCTCAATTCGAAAATCCAAAATTTGAATTAATATCCTTTCATTGATTTCTCGTAAATTGGATTGATTTATCCTAAAGATTTCATTTCAATAAAATCGGCACATCTTACTCTAATTTCTTATAAAAGATATTTAGTCTATCAGAATAGAAGTTAAAGAAGGTATTTATGATGAGTGTGTCCTTTATATGGAAATTAGAGGGCAGTCTCTTGACTCATACTGATGAGAATTTGACTCCATGAGAAATTGAACAAAAAACTACAGAATTGGCCTATTTCTAGCATATCCCAATCCCATCTCACATCAGTAACTTGACCCCGACCACCTATAGGTAGTTTTAGACAAGTTTCTTTTGAAGTAGATACCTGAACGCCAAGTATGGCTCGTAATAATCTATCCTCTGGGGTATACGATGATTCTTTCGCCATTTGAGGCATTAATTTACCAACTAAAATATCACCCGTCCCTACCCAAGATCCCAACATCACAACTCCATTTTTGTCTAAATTCTGTTTTGTTTTATGCCCCTTAACTCTTCCTCAGCCAGGCTGGGCAGAATAGCAGAGCAAGTACAAGTATTAGTAACATAACAAAAATGTGTTCTTTGTCATTAAAAATAAAAAACCTATATGCGATAAATAGACTCCTGCAACCATGACATTTTTGCTTACTTGATAAAATTTCGTTCTAAAAGTAAAAGAAAGGGAATAATTTCTTCCACAAAAAAAGTCTATTTTCATGAGGTAGACCCAATAATCAAAAATCAGAAAAAATAGAAAGTCAATTTTTTTAGCACTTAGTTTTTTTCGTGGATTTCGTTGTTTAGTTCAAAACAAAAAAACGATT
>JAOTJB010325253.1:0-13927 GCA_027123815.1 Erythroxylum minutifolium | reverse complement strand
TTTTATTTCATATTTTGAGGAATGATATTGTTTTCAACAAACCTACACTTGAAGTGCAAAGGACAATGTTTTATTTTATGAAACTACATTTTTGAATAACTTTACACTTGGAGTGCAAAAGATTACTTTCACTGCATGAAATAATGTTTTGGAACTTACATATGCATAACCGAGTCTTGTATACGGCTTGTATATGTTCCCTTTTATCTTAGAGCCATGGTAAGGTTCCATTTTATCGGTTGGACCTATAAATAAAGGCACGGTACCTTACTTAATTTTAGTACTTAATATTTGTATATGACTTTTTTGTAATTTGTGAGGTAACGATTGGCCAATCGTGTGCTAGACATAATAGATTAAGTGACCCCATACCCTTGACATTGGTACATAAAAGTCGAGTCCTTATAACGACACCATTCTACAAAACTTGTGAGTGATTGCACATCTAGAGGTCTGGTCACTGACGAGGTCATCAACTAGGGTCATGACGCTCTTGTCGACTGTAGTATGGACTCTCCATAGATAAAAGTCAAGCCAACACCGAGATTTGGTAGGTGTGCACACTAGTTTGGCCGGATAGTGGCGACACACATAACTATTTTGGCATATTCTAATATTTGACTTCCTGACGAGTTTTGATTTTACATGTGATGCTTTTCTGCTCATATGTACTAGAACTGGAACCTATGTTCACTGAAAGAGTGATTAATAAACTAGGCTTATATGGTTCCTAACTAGTATGGGATGAGTTATAAACTAGGTATATGTGTTTCTATGTCATGCATATTCACTTCATAGGTAGTTATATACATGTTAGATGTGTAAAACCATCCTTAGGCTATTTAGATCGTTTTGGTGTATACTGGGTTTTGTTTACGATATATATCTTTTTCTGCTCACTAAGTACATAGTGTACTCACCCCCTCAGCTTTCCAACCATGCAGGTTAATTTGGAAAGGTTGAAGCTCTGAGTGTTCGTGCAGTCTTTTGATATATTCAGGGCATTATTGTATGTGGGTAGTCTCTATTTTTTACTTTTGTTGTATAGTGGCTCATGATTATGTTAATATGCTTTATAATTTTGTAAATTAACTCTTATCTGTCTTGTCATTTGTAAATGACTTTATGTATGAACATTTTGTACTATTGTTGAGATTGCTCTTGAGTGGACTTTAAAGTCCAGAAGTTGTGGTAAAGTTTTAATGTGAATATAAAAGTGCGTTTGAAACTGATTTATAGGTGTTTTTTATTTTGGGATTTTCAAATTACAGTCGTCGTGCTGTAGAAATGTTTTTAAAGATGTCCAGTGAGCCTTGCATAGTCAGGTTAAGTGTACCATGAGTATCCTTAGCCTGGGTATGTGGCGGCTGTCAAGTGTCAGATGTGGTTTCGGGTCGTGACAATTAAATTGGTACTAGAGCAAGGATTTTATGTTTTGAAAAGTGTTATTAATGTTTTTAAAAGATTCATGAGCCTTAGGGGTTGAGTCTGGGTGTTGACAGTCTTTGGTCGAGAAGTTGAGTCTCGGATCGTTAAGTTGATGTCCTTAACAGTCAAATGATTTCGACCTCAGTGAGAGTACTTGTTGACATTCTTTAGGGTGTAAGGGACATCGGATAAGTTAGGCTTAGTCCAATCTATTTTATTAAATAACATATTTTTCTTTGATTTTATAATGATAGCATGGTTGGATGAGGAAGTGGAAGTCATCACAAGGTTAGACTTTTGTGACTTGAGCCAGAGGAACATAGTGTAGAAGCCATTAGATCATCCTCTCATTATAGTCACTTATCTTAGAGAGCAAGTGGCTCGTGATGAAGCATATATGGCCTATGAGATAAAGGTCAGTGATTTTGCGTTAGAGGTAAATCTTATTCCTCTCGATCTCAAGGATTTCGAGGTAATATTAGGTATTGTCTAGTTATAGAGGCATCGAGCTAGGGTTGATTATTATAAGAAAGAGGTGGAGTTTGACACTCAGGGTGGAGTCTCGATTAAATTTACTGGTAACCAACGGATGTTCTCGAGTTGTTTGATATTGGTGGTCAAGGCTAAGAGGTTGATTCGTTGGGGATGCCAAGTGATCGACACTTCGGTACAGAGGGTCGAACTTGGAGGTGTTCCTATTGTATGCAAGTTCCCTGATATCTTCCCAAAGGATTTACCTGGATTGCCACTTGATCAGGAGTTTGATTTTGCAATTGACTTGGTCCTAGGGACAACACCGATATCTATATTGCTGTACCGCATGGCACCAGCATAATTGAAAGAGCTAAAGATTTAGTTGCAAGAGTTATTGGACAAGGGCTTCATCAGACTAAGTCATTCACCATATGGAGCACTAGTATTGTTTATCAAGAAGAAGGATAGGACCCTCTGCTTATGTGTTAATTATCGGCAGTTAAACATGGTTACCATCAAAATAAATATCCACTCCCCAGGATCGATGACTTGCTTGATCTCTTAATAGGAGCTACAGTATTCTCAAAAATAGATATGAGGTCTGGGTACCATCAGTTGAAGATTGTTGAAAGTGATGTTCATAAAACTGCTTTCCGGATAAGGTATGGACACTATGAATTTTTGGTGATGTTGTTCGGCTTGACAAATGCACTCGCAGCATTTATGAATCTCATAAGTAGGGTGTTCCATCCTTATTTAGATCAATTTGTTAGTCTCCATTGATGACCTTCTGATTTATTTAGGGAGGAGCATTCTTGACATCTTCGGATTGTGCTACAAATACTTTACAAAAGACAGTTGTACGCGAAGTTTTCAAAACATGAATTTTGGATGTAAGAGATAGGATTCCTTGGGCATGTGGTATCAGGAGAAGGTATTTTGGTGGATTCAAAAAAATTGGAAGCTATACTTGAGTGGGGATAGCCCAAAAATGTGATAGAAGCCCACAACTTTCTAAGGTTAGCTAGTTATTATTGGAGATTTGTTGAGGATACTAAACCCCTTTATCGAGGCTTACTCAGAAGGGGGTAAAATTTCAGTGGAATCACAAATGAGAGGCAAGTTTTCAAGAGCTAAAAAGGAGATTGACTTCTGTGCCAGTGCCTGCTCTACCTACCTAGGGGGTTGGGTATGAGGCGTATAGTGATGCCAATCGCCAGGGACTTAGTTGTGTGCTTATGCAGGCCCAATCAGTGATCACATATGCTTCTAGATAGCTAAAGAAGCACGAGTTAAATTATCTTACTCATGATTTGGAGCTCACAGCAGTGGTGTTTGCACTCAAGATTTGGAGACACTATCTTTATATGGAGACTTGTCGTATATACACTGACCACATGAGCCTGACGTAACACAGAAGTAGTTAAACCTCAGACAAAGGAGATGGTTGGATTAAGGATTATGACTTAGTGATTAACTATCAACCGGGAAAAGTAAATGTGGTAGCTGATAAACTGAGTTGTAAGTTCTGTTCGGTAGTAACTATCAGGTAAAATCCTTATATGACTTATTTGATGAGTATACAGAGCCTAGCACTCTCAATGACTGAGGATGACGGAACACTATTAGCACGGTTTAAATTTCGGCCAACATTATTTGATGAGATCACGAGATCACAGGTCGATGATCCCGAGTTAAAGGTTATTCGAGAGAAATTACCATCCAAAAAGGATAAGGGGTTCCGACTGAGAGAAGACAGGTTGTTAGTCTTTAGAAACAGAGTTTGTGTATCGGATGAACAAGATCTCAAGCGCACTATCTTGGAAGAAGCTTACAATTTGGCTTATACTATGCATCCTGGTAGCACCGGGATGTATCAAACTCTTAGAGAGAGCAATTGGTGGCCAGGATCAAGAGAGAGATATCAGAATTTATGGCCAAATGCCTGTCAATAGATAAAGGCAGAGCATCAGAAGCTAGCGGGTATGTTACAGTCTTTGCCATTCTGGAATAAAAGTGGGAGCATGTGACAATGGACTTTGTTGTTGGACTACCTCGTGCATCGAAGGGTCACGATGCTATTTGGGTTATAGTGGATAGATTGACAAAATCTGCTTATTTTCTACCTATCCACACAATCTACTTGTTGGAGAGGTTAGCAAAACTATATATTGATGAGATTGTAAAGCTACACGAGATGCCAGTTTCTATAATATCGGATAGGGATCTAAGATTCACCTCTCAATTTTGGTCAAAATTCTAGGAATCCTTGGGGACTAAACTAAAGTTTAGTACTGCTTTTCACCCCAGACTGATGGTCAGTCAGAGAGGACTATTCAGACACTGGTGGACATATTGAGAGCATGTTGATGGAGTTCCAAGGGAATTGGGACCAGCAGTTGCCTTTGATAGAATTTTCTTATAACAATAGTTATCAAACAAGTATTGGTATGCCATCATATGAATCAATTTATGAGAGAAAGTGCAAGACATACCACTCAGAAAGTAAAGGTCATCTAGAAGAAAATGAAAGCCGCCCAAGATCATCAAAAGAGTTATGTGGATAAGAGGCGAAGACCATTAAAGTTTGCAATTGGTGATATGGTTTTCCTTCAGATATCACCATGGAAAGGTATAATCTGATTTCAGAGCCAAGGGAAGTTGAACCCTCAATATATTGAAACTTTCCGTATATTGGAGCACGTCTGGACTATGGCATATCGGTTGGAATTGCTATTGGACTTGAATAGGATCCATAATGTGTTCCATGTCTCGATGCTTAAGAAGTATACCGGACCCATCTTATGTTTTGGAGATGCCTCTAATGGAGCTAAGAGAAGACCTGAGTTTTGAGGTGAAACTAGTCCAAATTTTAGATCAGTAGATAAAGAGGTTATGCAGGAAAGAAGTTCCCACGGTCAAAGTTCTTTGGAAAAGTGATAGTGTCGAGGAAATGACATTGGAGATGCTATGAGACATCAGTACCTCTACGTATTTGTATCCTTGAATTAGGAGTTTCGAGGATGAAACTCTTTTGAGGGGGAGGACTTGTAATGCCGGACTCTTTGAGCCCTTTTGTATTGGTCTATACTTGGAGAAACTACTGTATATTTATATATATATGGTTGTATATGAGTTCAAAAAATGTATTTGAATCCTTTCGATATATATATGCCAGTAATATATAATGTTATATGCCCTTACATGAACTTAGAGTTCACCGGTATGTGAAATCTTGGAGATTTCTGACATATAAGCTTCTAAGTGTGTTAAATCGATTCCATTGGATTGATATGGCCGTGGTGGCTGAGTTAAATGTCTTCTAATGCCTTAGAGGTGATTATACATGATTTATAGACTTATTGGACAATTAGAAAGCTTAATTGAAAAAGTTGATGTATATAAGGGCTTATTTACAACCTGTTAAAAGTTAAGGGACTTAAATGTAATTTTTCAATTCTTGGAGGACTAATATATAATTTTATAAAGTTGAGGGGCTTAGTTATAATTGGAAAAATGTCTAAGGACTAAAATGAAAATAAAATTTTTGGTCATTCTCAAATTTTGGGCTCTAATACCAAAATGGTATCAGAGTTAGTGCCTAAACAAATAGGTCAACGGGGACGCTAAGCCCCAAAGGGGGGGATAGTGTGAGATCCCATATCGGTTGGAGAAGGGAACAATGTATGCCTTATACCTCTCCCTCATAAGACGCATTTTCCCAAGGGTGAGAAGAACAAAACCGTGAGGGCTTGGCTGAGCTAAGGCTCGAAGTGGACAATATCTGTAAGCAGGTGGTTCGAGCTGTTAATTGGATAGTGTGAGATCCCATATCGGTTAGAGAGGGGAACAAAGTATGCCTTATAAGGGTATGGATACCTCTCCCTCACAAGATGCATTTTCCCAAGGGGAAGAGCAAAACCGTGAGGGCTTGGCTGGGCTAAGGCCCAAAGCGGACAATATCTATGAGCAGGTGGTTTGAGCTATTAATTAGATAGTGTGAGATCCCATATCAGTTAAAGAGGGGAACGAAGTATGCCTTATAAGGGTATGGATACCTCTCCCTCACAAGAAGCATTTTCCCAAGGGGAAGAGCAAAACTGTGAGGGCTTGGCTGGGCCAAGACCCAAAGCGGACAATATTTATGAATGGGTGGTCTGGGCTGTTACAAATGGTATCAAAGCTAGTGCTCGAACCAATGTGTCAGCGGGGACGCTGAGCCCCAAAGGGGGGTGGATACTATGAGATCCCATATCGGTTAGAGAGGGGAACAAAGTATGGATACCCCTCCCTCACAAGATGCATTTTCCCAAGCATGGGAAGAGCAAAACCGTGAGGGCTTGACTGGGCTAAGGTCCAAAGCGGACAATATCTGCGAGCGGGTGGTTCGGGCTATTACAGTGTGTTTATTATTTTTTTTAAGGATAAGCAAACATTTAAGCATGGGGATGTTGATAAGTGTGAATTACATCGTGTTTTAGGGATTAGTTTAATATGTATTTAATTGTTAATTCAATCATTTAATATGTGTTTAGGTTAGAATTGTGTTATTTTGCCAATTATTTATATTTTAAGTGTTTTATGGGTTAGTACAAGTCTTTGAGCTTAATTATTATGTTTTTGAGGTACTTTGATGTGTTTATTAATGTTTCAGCGACAACATCGAAGAACGAAGAAGTTTTAGAGACACTATAGTTGAAAGAACGACCCACGATCGTGAAAAAACAGTCCACGATTATGACAAAAGCACTGGAGTCAGCCTATGATCGTAACCTATACTGTGACAGAAGCCTAGGACATAGCCCACGATCATGACCTGCTTACTATGATTATAACATAAGGCTCAGATGTGGCTTCTATCGGGCAGACACACAGACACTAAAACGTCAAGTTTTGAGGTATTTTTTAGACTTTTTGGACCAAAAAGCCCTAGGGCTACTCAGAACATAGAAGGTGTTTAAAGAATAAGACAAAGAAAAAGAAGGAGCTTTTTCATCAACCACTTTCAAAGAAACCCTAGAGAGAATTGTTGAGAGATAGAGAAAGAGAAGAAGGAAGAGAGAAGTGGAGAAGAAACTGACTTGACGTACTTCCCAAATTAGAAGTTTCCCGATGTCGCTACCTCCTGTCTCCATTCAGATCCTATTTCCTGTTTATTTTCCATTTTTATTATTGTTTAGAATTGGTAACAATAGTATGATGATATGATTTTTGAATGTTGAGATGTTCTAAACTTAATTTTTGGGGTTTTATCTTTGAAGTAATGAAATTTGATTATTTGTGCTTTTACTAGATTTATTATAATTTAATTTCTATAATTGAATAATTCGGTGATAAACTAAGAGAGTGAATCGAGTGAAAAATAATTAAATTGGGCTAACGAGAGTTAGGTGATTTAATAGAATGAGAATTAAATCAAATCGGTAAATTGTGCGAAGAGAGTCGTGTATAGGTTCCCGATAGTTTTTTGGACAACTTCAGATTTAAATAGGTTTTGCATAGATTGTTAATCAAGAGATTACAATTCCCATAACCTAATTAGCGTTTATAAATTATGGTTAATGGTTATAACTCGCGAGAGAGTAATCAACCCTAGGACTGTCTAGAACCAATAATCTAATAATTCATAATCGATTAGGTTAGCATTAAAGATAGGTAAAATTCCCCTTTCTTAATTGGTAGTTCCTTAGGTTAATTCTTGAGCGTACGTTGTGATTGCTAATTTGTTAATATTTTCATGATTGCTTTTTGGATTGAATTGTTTGATTGAATTGCATTTTTGTTTTAGTTTTGTTGTATGTGAATTTCTGCGATTTATTTTGGCCTTAGATTTTAGGATTAGATTATCCCTCCTTATGGATCGACACCTTAGGTACTACGTGAATGACATGTGTGCTTGCAAATTATCAAGGTTAATCAGTTAAAACTTACTCACATCGGAAGAACCTCGATCACCTATATTTAGTTTATTGTCTTATAAGTGTGATTTTGAGGAGAGATCATGGATTCAAATGTAACATTCTCCATAATTATCTGAGTAAGGTGAAGCTAGAAACATTTAAAAGTTAATTCATAAGGCAACAAGTTTTTAAAAGATGTTAGAGATTGATTCCAACTTAAAGGTATCAAGAACTTATGGAAAAGTAAGAGCAGTTGTCAAATATGGGACCAACATCGGTCTATGTTTAACTCATGATGGTCCTTTCGTTTGTCTAATAAAAACCAACTCTAGATATTAAGTGGAACCAGTGTTCTACTTTTCATATTACACCTTAAAAATCTAGAATAAAATCGATAATGGTATAAAAATGTAACAAGCATTAGTTCTCATACTAGTACTTGACGAACATGTGGAATTATAAGTTTAATCACATTAGAACGCTTTTATGTGACCTTAGCTTATTGATACTCTTATTAGGGTTTATGTTAAGGTACTTCAAAGCCTAATGACAACCTCCTTGTTAATAATATGTTAGATTTAGGGTTTTTTTTAGCATCAAGAAGGGACTTGAAGTAAGATTTGAGGGAGCCCTTATCAATTCTTCTAGTTTTTCCTTCACTTTATTTTCTTCATAATAAGATTTCCATATTTTATTATTATTTCATTATTTTTAGTAGTTAAAACCATAGTTAGGGCTATGAATATAGCTTGTGATGGATTCTTTAATTATTAATATATGATTTAATTATTTGTTTGGTTAATCTTATTCTCTCCACCCTTAATTATTGAGTTTATGATTGGCCATTATAGATTCAATCTTAGGTATTATAATGAAGGACCGAGAGGTGAAGTGAAATTTATGCACTTGGAAATAAATACCTTAGATCTAGAGAATGAAAGTAGCCTAGACTCTTATGATAATAAAAAGAATAACTATGCTTAAATACTTAATTAAATATACTTTTCTACATCGAGAAAGAGTTTAGATACACTAGGTTAATTTTTATTTTAAGAATAATAATAAATCTTAAATGATAATTGAAATTCTATTTAAGTGAACCCTGAAACCTTAATATTTTGTATTCTTAATTTCTTTTTAATTTTTGTTATCTTATTTCATTTGTTTAATAATTTAATTAATTTTTTAAAATGTTTATTTTAATGTTATTGCTTGACTAGGATTAATAGACATAGTCAAAGTCTCTCACAAATAAATTGTATTTGAAGTAAAGATTATGCATGATAAAGATACAAGAGGAAACATATCTAAAACAAAATAATGGTGCATTCAACAAATAGATAAAGATCAGTAAAGGTTTGAGGTGACTATTGTAGACAAGGATAAAACGATGATTCTACTTTATTCTTTACTTCTTCCTTATGAATATCTAGTGACAACTCTCATATTAGGTAAAGACATAGTCAATATGGAGGATATCCCCATTATATTATTGGTTCGTAACTAATAAAGACTCAATACTAGTAAAGTACTCAAGTTGAAAGGTTATATGTGAGAGGAAGTTAGGATTGTGAAAAGGAGTAAGGGAAAGATGGCTTATTTAAGTTAAATTCTTGATCAAAAACTACGGGCAAAATGATAGTTTCATGTCACAAGTGAAAACAAATTGGGCTTATTAGGAAGGACTATCCAAATAAGAAGTGGAAGGATAAAAAGAAAATTAATGATTCATCAAGGTTTTATAATTTAGTGCATAGAAGGAACTAATATTATAGTGATAGATACATGCTTTATGTTTCAACAAGTCAATTTAAAGAATCATTTATTCTGCATACAAGATGCTTACATCATTCATGTCAGGAAACTTTTACTATCAAGTTAGGGAATGATAAAGCTTGTTAAATTATTATAACATGATTGGTTAGGGTTTTTCTAATAGGATCAAGATGTTTATTGGTGTTGTTAGGATATTGAATGGTGTCTCACATGTACAACATTTGAGAACTAACTTGATCTCTTTAGGCACCTTACATACGAATGATTTTGGATACAAAATTAATGGAGATAATATTAAGGTGGTTAACTATGCGATAATTGTGATGAAGAGATCAAAATAAACGAAGAGATCTATAATTTGATATAGAGCATAATTTTAGGTGAAGAAGTTGTAATAATAGAGATAAGGAAGATAATAATATGTTATAAAACATAACTAGGTCAACTCAATAAGCAAAGGATGATAGAACTTTATAAGGGAAGCTTATTAAAGAGTGTAAAATACTAGAAGTTTGAATTTTACAAGTTTTATGCCCTTAGTAAATAGTTTAGGTCGAGAATTTAGTGTTTAGGAAGCATATATGTTGAGGTAAACATATTAAAAGGATGTTTTAGGATCAATAAAGGGTAATAACTAAGGTGGTATAATTAGAACTATAATAGTTTGGAAAAGAAACTAAAGGGGCTGGAAATTCTAGTTCAAGAGATATAACAATGTTAAGAAGAGTGTATTAACATGGTATAACCACAAATAGAGTGAGATAGATTGTTAGGCTACTCAATAGACATGGTTGAGAAGACTAAATCATTTATGTTCTCATTGTTGATGATGAGGATCTAAATATTAGTGGCCCATGGTCAACCAGGAGAAAGATAAATGGGCGGGTGTTATGGTAAAGGACGTTAGGTTTCACAAGGTAAAGTAATTGAATGTGTATAAAAAGATCTTACTATAAATGGTTCACATTTTAGAGAATGCAACTGGTATATTGAAAAAGTTGGTTACTATATAGAAGTTTTAGCATTGCTTGAACTTAATTAATATTTTGAGGTATTTGACATGGCAATATTTAATTAATATTTTCAGGTATTAGACATGGATACAATGTAACCTATGTAGAGTACAATAGTTGAGGTGGAGATTGTTGTATAGATTATTATATGTAGCTTATATACATTGATGTGAAATCTTAAGAGGCATTTCTAGGAGAAATGTTAGTTAAACATGATATATTGGCCAAGGTGGAGACTATTATATATGGTTGATATACACAGGTACAATCTTAGAGTATTTTATGAAAGAATGAGCATATGTGCAATCTTAGATATTTATGAAAGAAGGAGGGTGTTTTTACAAATATTTGGGTCATCACATCTATGTATATAACTATTTGCCAAGATGTGCTATTCTCTAAAATACATATTTGAAGACACTGGCGTGTTGATGTGGCAGAGAATTTTCTAAGACAAACATAGTTTGGGACATAAGCATGTCACTTTCATACACTCAAAGAAGTAAAGGATCAATGAAATGAGATACTATGTATGGTAGAATATATGTCCATATATAAGGAGAAATTAAAAATGCATCTTTTAGTAGATTTCAAACTCAAGAGGGAATATAGGACCCATTAGAGCCATATTTAAGTTAGGTTAAGTTTGGTAAGAGGCCTTATCTAAAAATGCATCTTTTTTTAGTAGATTTCAAACTCTAAACGGAATATAGGACTTATTAAAGCCATATTTAAGGTAGGTTAGGTTTGGTAAGAGGGAAGTTATGTTGAATTATTCCAACTTAGGTTTACATATCACTATACTTTTTTTTAAAGTTACATATTACTATACTTGTATAAACTTAGTTTTTATATGGGAAATATGTATTCCTCATAAATTGAGTTATTAATGCATATATTGAAACCAACTTTTCTTGGCTATAAAAAATATAGACACACCTAATTAGTTGAACTTTATTAAAATCCTTTTATTAAGTATTTCTGTCCTTTTTTCTTTCTTTCCTTCTTTCATATAAATATATCTTTGTTTCGGACACATTATCTTTCAATAGACATCAAATTCAAAGCTTGAGTTTAACTTATTATAAGTCTTGTCATTGCATTTGATTAGTTTAAGGAAATTGGAAAAGGAGGATTGATATAGACAACAATGGAAGATTTAATAAGGAATTAAGAAAACATTAGCTCTCTATCCTCAACTCAATTGGTTAAAAAAGCTTAAGTTAGTAGCACCTTCAAAGGAAACATCCATCTGCAACATCAATGACCTTATCTAGTAGAAGTATGCCTTCTCCTTGGACAACCTTTTTCAGAACAAGACCACGTTTCCAATTTTCATGTTTATTCATCAACTTTAAAGCATCTTTCTTTCTCCTTGTAGCAGTCTTGAGTAAAATTTTGAAGTAGTCAAATGACTACGGACTGAGAATTGTTGTTTAGGAAGGGTAGATATTACATGAATATGTTAAATTGCTAATATGAAATATTTTTACATTGTAAAATTTCAGCTTCTACATTAAATTTTTTACATATGGCATTGCAATATATTCAATTTTTAAATTTTGTAAAGGTTGAAGGTACTAAGTTTTAATATTTACCAATGTTTGAAAAAGATCTTATTGTGTTACATGTGATTTAAGCCTTAAAATTGATAGAATTTTAAATTCTCGTTAGGCTTCCGCTAGATAAATACCAATTTTTTTTAACTTAGGTATCTACCTTAGTCGTATGCAACTAACCTAGATCTCAATTATCTGAGACCTTAAATTAGGAATTTGAGACTAATGAACCAATACAAGCAATGGCAATTGTTGCCACTAAAACAAATGCATTGTCAGTAAGCATCACTCCATTAAAGCTTCCAACTAGGGCTTAAAATCCTGCATATTGGATACTCTGAAACTTGACACAAAAATGCCACTGCATGAACTTGATTGTAATAAAAGAAGAATGGAAGATGGAAGTTTATACACAAATATACAATTAAACAGTTATTAAAGTGCATAACTATAGCCTATGAGAATGGCTTTAAAAGGTATGTTGTAAATCCCTTGAAGTGATCTTAGTCATTATTATCATGGGCCAAGAAAACGCTTCTGGAGTATAAACAAAAGTAACCAAAACTCTTAATTATTTATCATATAGGAACCAAAAACAATGCTTCTAGAGTAAAAACAAAACTAACCAAAATTCTTAAATAGAAACAAAACTAACCAAAATTCTTAATTATTTATTATGTAGGAACCAACTGCAGTTATCTGCAAATGTTTATATCCAAAACTTCAACTTTGTATAATGTGAAAGGTTACAGAAGATAAAGATACATTGATAAACTTATTCATAATCTATAAAAGTTAACCAAATGTCGGACGCACCAAGAGCAATGAGTTAACCACTGGCCCTAAGTCATCACTATAATTAGGGGTGGGCATGGTTTGGTTCGGTCAGTTTTAGGTTGTTAAACCGATCCGAACCGAATAATCGATTTTATGGCATAAGAAAACCAAATTGAACCAAATGTCAAATGAAACCGAAAATTCAGTTTGCCTTGCGGTTCAATTCGATTCGGTTATTTCAATCAATTTGGGCCTTAATCTTAGGCCTTAAATTTTGGGTCAATTTTAGTACATGTCCAACATTTTTATTTCATTTTAGAACTTATTGGGTGATTTTCATACTTGCAAAGTTGCAAACTTACCTTATATACCTAGAGTTAAAAGTATAAAAAATACAATTTTTTTTATTTTTACTTGATCGGTTTGGTTCAGGTTGGTTTGAAAAATTTTTTGCTTAAACCGCGAATTGATATAGTTGGTTTTCAAATTTTCAAAACCAATCCGACCACCCATCACTTCGGTTTGGTTTGGTTTGGTTTGGTTTGGGCCAATTTCTTCAGTTTTACGGGTCGGTTCAGTTTTTTGAGTTTTTTGCCCACCCCAAACTATAATTGTCCATTTCACTTTTCCCTATTGAATTTCAATCACTTCCAAATTAATTTTGAGGATTTTGGATTTTCTATATTTGAGAAACTTTAAACTGACAAAACATAATTATTTTCAAACAATTAAAGTTCACATTAAAACTAATATGGGGATTTAACTTAAAAGATTGTTACTTAAACATGATTATGATAGAAATTTATAGGGATATCAATTTGAAAATTAAATCAAATGGTTTGTAAAATGTTTAAATTTTTTATCATACTAATAAAAATTTGTAATACCCCGTAACTCGGTAACTTTAGAGTTTTTAATTTTTTATGATATAACTACATTGAAGTAAATAAAGGACTCTATATCATGAAAAATTAATAAGGGTGAGATAGCTAAAAATTTT
>JAOTJB010325153.1:0-13943 GCA_027123815.1 Erythroxylum minutifolium | reverse complement strand
AGTCTATCAGTCTCAGTATCAATTACAGTAACAGTCACAGTAGCAGTGGTCATCAGACTAGGTCCAGCATTCAACTTTTCAGTTGAGAATTAGGAAATCATTTAGGCAGACGTATTCACATTCAATCAGCACTTCCAATATCATTCTTATGCATCAATACGCCTCAGACAGATATTGTCCGGAATCCAGTAGACAATCAACACAATTCAGTACAGTTCAATAAGATAGCAATACAGTTCAGTAATGTACAAAACAATAAGGTGAGGCCATCTTAAGTTACTCACAAATTGCTCCAGAAAGCTATTGCCTTGAAGTTCTGGCAATGTTTGGATGATGACGCACAATGTGCTCCTCTACAACATATAATACACACATATCAAATTTTGCACAATTAGGAATTCATTTATGCACATTCATGTATACTGAATACGTACAATGTATATTTATGATACTGAGTTCCTTAACATTATTCTTGTCACAAAACTCATTCATCTCTCAATACACAATTAATCAATTCAGATTTGTCTAAACATACTTTCAGGTCGACTTTGCATGATTATTATCATTAAGAAATTGAAGTAATTTGATAGCACTTTCTTCTAGAGAAGATTGTTCTCCCATGTCTTAAGTTTATAATGATACCAAGATTATCCAATTTGATTCAGTATTCTATGGGTTATTCTCAAAAACCACAGACTGTGTACATTTGGAATTTTGGCTAGAGCATGATCATGTAGTCAAGTTGTAAAACTCATATCTCTTAATTACAATATCCGAAAATTACAAACTTTATACCAATTTAAAGCTAAGAGAATAAGCTGCAACCTTTGTGAAGACACCTTAGTCTAATTCGGCCTACATCAATATAGTTTATTTAATAACTATAGGACATGATTTCTATCCATGATAGTGCTATAGCCAAAGCCAAGATTCAATTTCATGCCAATTTTGAAAGTTTTAGAGACAGAATTAAAATTTTTCTTCTTTAAGAAATTTTAGATATAAATCGTAAGTTTAATTTGAATTAAGAATAAACTCATTTGGAAATCTACATATCAAGATATAATCAAAATACCGAAGTATGTTCAATGAAAATTCTCCAGTTTGTAACATTCCAGAACATTTCCTCACTTTTATCCTTTCAATATTTTTCATATCAATTCAGATGACTCTAAATTTTTATGGAGAGGAAAAACAATGTCTTAGGAGTCTATTGGTTTAAGCTTCAAGTCATTTTGAGGTCGGGAGACAAAGTTATAACAAAATGAGTGAAAGATGTTCAAAATAGTCTTTCTATAGTAACCTTTGGTGCAACCCCTCTTCACTTCTCTCTCTAAAACGCAAGTCTTCTTCTTCTTCTTCGCCGAAACCCAGTTCTTCTTCTTCTTCCATTTTTTTTTCTTTTTTCCAGAGTTTCCCAACTTTGACACTATCCAACTCATACATATATCATCTATACTACTCCCTTTTCAGCTCAATAACACACAACAAATCAAAATCCAAGATTCAAACTTAAACATAAAAAAGCGTATATCATTCATGCAAATTACAACTTTTCTGCACTTTCTTTCTTCCATCTTAATCAATTGTTACACTTCATTTAAATCATTTCTATATCACAACCTCATCAAATCCTCATTCCTTAGCATTAAACTCATTTAAATTCAGTTCTATAAACACTCAATAGATTCACGTATGCCAACAGTAAAAACAGAGTATATCTATAAAGCAACTTGCATGAAGTATCTACACTCTTCCTAAGCACGGTTTTTGTGATTGTTAAAGCTCAAAGTTCACTTTAACTCCATCTTATAACATAACAATCATCAAATATACAGAAGCCACACCTGCAGCACACCCAAATTTTTACTCATGCTTCATTTTAGATCTTTTCCCTTAACTCACAATCAACTCAAGTGCAAGATCAAAACTTGAAATTATACATGGCTATTCATTTTTTTCTGCATTTGTTCTTCCATTAACACAATCACTTCTTTTAACTCATCTTATCACTATCACCGAATTGCTTCATACACAACACATGCATGTATTCATTTCTAAACCGTAAAACATCATTAACCTCATTCACAAAACCCAGAAACTTAAACTTCACTTACTTTGTTTTTAGAAAAATCACCAGCAGTGAGAGTGAAGGTTAAGGTTTAGTGAAGAACAAAGCAAAACTGAAGAACAAACAAGGTGTTACAGAATTTTGCCTTCCATAACTCGTGGTTACGTGTTTTAATATCCCAATGACACATGGCCCCTTTGTATGTGGGCCATTTGTCATCCATATTGAAGTGCTACATGTCAAAATACCATTTGTCTATTCTTTTTTTTCCAAGTAAAAAATCCAAAATATCAAAAATTATAGAAAATTTCCTAAAATTCACGAAAAATTTTGAAATAATATTAATAGTCTCCAATTCAATTTTCACCACAAATAATCTTCGATTCGCATTTTAATCGCATTTATAAATCAATTATACCTAGAAAAAGTCAATGAATGCATGTACATTATTTTTAATGCATATCAACACAATTCAAATATTTAATTATGTCATATGATGCATGAAATACACTTCTAATTTCTCACAGTACACTCAATTCATTATTTTGGGGTCTAGCCCTAAACATGAAATGTTACATATAGTGGTATTAAAGTTTGCTTTACTTTTAATGAAAGTAGATAACCTTTTAGAATTGATTAAAGCTTTATCTAACTTCATTCTAAGAAACGATCTCCACTTTACTTATTATACCATGTGTACCAAAGACTATAATAAGTTAAAATTAGTGAGCCATGTTTTGTTAATGCAAATCCTTAAAACTTCATTAGTGAAAATTTTTAATCTATTATAAGCTTTTTCATAATAATAGAGCCTATGATACGAATGTGGCTCATCCAATTAAGCGTCAAAATGCATGGTGAAGTGGCAAGCAAATGGATTTCGTACCCTAGAATTTCTAAAAATGAAATGGAACATAAACCTTAAATCAAATCCACTACAGCTAAAACCGAAGAAAAAGGAGAGACATTGGAAGCCAAAACAAGCTGCAATAGGTGTAAATTGAACTCAACCCACTCAAAGACCAAGAAAATCCAAGAACATTAGTCACTTCTATGACTAGTACATAGAGGCTAGGCCATCAACAATGATCGCATAGCTAAAACAACACAACAACAATAGAAAGCCTAATGGGTATTATAGAAAATGAAACTTACAGCTAAAATCGAAGAAAAGGGAGAGACATTGAAAGCCCAAATCAAAGAACAAGATGTGGAAACCTTCAGAAGGACGGAAGGAGGGAGGAGAAGCTCGGCGACAAATTGAACACCACACATACAGGACTGAGTAGAGGTTTTAAGAAAACCAAAACGATGTCATTTGATTTAAACCAAATGACATCATTTTGCTCTTACAGCAGAGCATTTTAACTAAGCCTTTTACGACGTTTTCTTCAACAAAACGTTGCAGTTTCTATTTCGCGACATTCTATTCATAAAATGTCGCAAAAATTGTCACAAATTAGAAACATTTTCATAAGACGTTGCAAAAAATTTAAACTTTTCGTGACGTTTTTAAAACGTCACGAAAAGTCTTTACAATTCGCAATGTTTTATCAATAAAATGTCACAGATTGTATTAATTTTTTATAGTGTAAACTTCAAATTCAACTCTAAGAATCTAGCTAAATCAAGCTTCCAAACAACCAGCATATACCTAAGTTTAATGTGCAACATTCAGCATCAACAAAGTAATAATACATAGAATCATAAGACCTACTTCTTAATGGAATAACTTACAAAGCTTCCTAGTGTTAATGATCCAAACTCTAGCAAAAGTTTAGAAATTGAGAGAAGATGGGAGGTTTAGGTAGAGAGCGAAACAAGAATGAAGAAAGCTGGAATTACTCCAGCAGAAATATGCTTCATCACCAGCTAGGTATCACTAGCTTAAGATGCCACTTAACACCAAGGCATGAAACCCATTTTCCCACCATTTAAGCTGCCATTCATAACACTTTAACTAGGCCACTTGTCTTCATGCTATTCTGCCAAATGTCACATATTAAATGATACCAAATGTCAATATATTAGCTATGTTAAATGTCACTAATTCATAGGCTTAGTCATTCTACTTTCCATGTACCAACTTAACTTATCACTTGATAAATTTTCCTAGTCCAAATATACATTTAAATACCTCAATTCTCTAATGGTATCAATTAATTCCAATTTACTAACTATAGTCCATCAATACCAAAATTCAATTCATATACTTTTTACATTCAATTCATAGCACAATTTTAACTTCGTCATATGTACTTTCATAAACATGTACCGTTTCAACTAGGGTATATTTTGCGACCTTACAATTCTCTTCCCCTTAAAAGAATTTTGTCCTCGAAATTCATACTTGATCAAAATAGTTGAGGATACTCAGCTCTCATGGTCTCTTATGGTTCCCATGTTGCTTCCTCGAGTTCATAGTGTTGCCAGAGTACTTTCACCAAAGGTATTTGCTTATTCTTGAGTTGACGAACTTCTTTGGATAAAATAGATACATGCCCTTCTTCATAAGACAAATCTGGTTATACTTGAATTTCTTGCTTAGGAATCTTATGCGTATCATCAGATCAATATCCTCTCAACATGGAAACATGAAACACATCATGCAACTTGGACAACTCTCCAGGAAGAGCTAATTGATAAGCTACTGGTCCAACTCTTTTAAAAATCTCATAAGGATCGATGTATCGTGGATTGAGCTTACCTTTCTTCCCAAACCAAAGTATGTGCTTCCATGGTGATACTTTCAAGAACACCTTATCACCTACTTAATATTTAATATCCTTCCTTTTCAGATCAGCATAAGACTTTTACCTATCATTAGCAGCTTTCAACCGATGTTGAATAACCTGAACGTTTTCTTCATTATCTTTCATAATATCAAGCTTGATCATCTTGTTTTCACTCAATTTAGTCCAACACATCGAGTTCTACACCTTTTACCATACAGTGCTTCATAAGGCACCATGCCAATGCTAGTGTGATAACTGATGTTATAAGCAAACTGCATCAGAGCCAGATAATTATCCTAACTTCCTGGAAACTCTAACATATAACCTCGAAGCATATCTTCTAATATCTGGATAACCCGTTCAGATTGTCCATCTGTTTGGGAATGGAAAGTAGTATTGAACTTAACTTAGGTACCCAAAGCCTTTTGCAAACTTTTCCAGAATCTCGAAATAAAATGAGGATTACGATTAGAAATAATAGATATCGGTACTCTGTACAGTCTCACTATTTCATTCACATATAAGTCCGCAAGCCTATCCAAAGAATAGTCAAGACAAACAGACAAAAAATAAGCAGACTTGGTGAACTTATCCATAATCACTCACACATCATCTTGCTTCTTCAGAGTAAGAGGAAGTCTAATGACAAAATCCATAGTAATGTTATCCCATTTCCATTGAGGAATAGAAATAGAATGTAATAAACTAGATGGAACCTGATGTTCAGCTTTAACTTGTTAACATGTCAAACACTTAGCTATATAATCCATAACATCTTGTTCCATACCCGACCACCAGTAATGCCGCTTCAGATTTTGATACATCTTATTTCCACCAAGATACATAGTGAAAACAGTATTATTAGCCTTAAATAACGAATTCTTTTTCAATTCATCATTAGCTGGCACACACAACCAATCTTTATAAAACAAATCATCATCTCCTTTCACAGAAAAGTCAGGTTGTTTACCTTCCTGGGTAGCCAAGATAAGTTGTTGCAACTTATCATCAATTCTCTGAGCATCACAAATTTCTTGCCTTAAGGTAGGCCTAGTTTTCGACTGAGCTATTAAAGCGCCTTTAGATACAAGTCCCCATTCACCATGCTGCATTGACAATGCTGAAATGGTCTTCTAACTCAAGGCATCAGCCACAACATTAGCCTTACCCAGATGGTAGTCCATAATACAATCATAGTTTTTAAACAATTCCGACCAACGTCATTGTCTCATATTGAGTTCTTTCTAGGTAAAAAGATACTTTAGACTCTTATGATCTTGAAAATTCTACATCTTTCACAATACAAGTAGTGCCGCCAAATTTTCAAGGCAAACACTACTGCTGCGAGCTCAAGATTATGTGTAGGGTAATTATGTTCATGTGGCTTTAGTTGCCTAGAGGTATAAGTAACTACCTTTCCATCCTGTATCAAAACACAACCCAAATCATTTCTAGATGCATCATTAAACATAACATACTCCTTATCAGAAGGAGGTTGAGCCAATACAGGAGCTTCAATTAGCATACTTTTCAGTTGATTAAAACTATTCTGACATCTATCAGACCATTCATACTTCACTCCTTTCTGTAAAAGTTTAGTTAAAGGGGATGCTATCACCAAGAACCCCTTCACAAATCAACAATAATAACTAGCCAAACCCAGAAAACTTCTCACTTCTGTCACATTCCGTGATGACTTCCTGTTAACAATCACTTCTATCTTATTAAGATCAACTTTAATCCCTTGAGAGGAGATAACAGATCTTAGAAAAGATACCTCTTAAAGCCAAAAATCACACTTGCTCAGTTTAGCATACAAATGTTTTTCCTGCATGGTCCATAATACAATTTGGAGATGCTCAGTATGGTCATGTTCATTCTTAGAATAGACCAGGATATCATCTATAAACACTACAACAAACTGGTTTAAATAAGGCCTGAATACTCTATTCATCATATCCATAAATTTCACTGGAGCATTAGTTAATCCAAATGGCATTACCAAGAATTCATAAAGTCTATAACGGGTCTTAAATGCAGTCTTTGGTACATCCACATCCTTTACCCGAAGTTGATAGTATCCCGATTGTAGATCTATTTTTGAAAATACTCTTGTATCTTTCAATTGATCAAACAAGTCTTCAATCCTTGGAAATGGATACTTGTTCTTCACTATGACTCTATTCAATTACCTATAGTCAATGCACATCCGTAGTGTACCATCTTTTTTCTTAACAAACAAGACTGGTGCTCTCCACGGTGAGACACTGGGTCGAATGAACCCTTTATCCAAAAGTTCTTGTAACTAAACCTTCAACTCCTTCAATTCAGTAGGAGCCATTATGTAAGGTGATCTGGATATAGGAGCAGTGCCAGGCATGACTTCAATAGACAACTCCACTTCCTTTTTAGGAGGGAGTCCAGGTAATTCCTTAGGAAACACATCTGAAAATTCATTCACTACTGAAATATCTAGCAATTTACCACCCTCTTTCTTAGAATCAAACACAAAAGCTAGATAAGCTTCACATCCCTTCCTGAGGAGCTTTTGGCCTTGCATAGCAGATACCACATTAGTTAAAGAACTAATGTAGATGTCATGCAATACTATTTCAGGCTGATCAGGCTTCCTAAGCACATCTATCTTAGCATTATAATCAACCACTGCCTAATGCTTGGACAACCAATCTATAACCAGAATCAAATCAAATTCATGAAAAGGAAATTTAATCAGATTTGCTACATATTCATTTCCTTAGATCATAATAGGATGATTCCTAAACACCAAATTAACCAACACACTACTACCCAAAGGACTGGTTACATGAATGTCATACTCTAACTGATCTATAGGCATCTCCTTATCAGACATTTATCTAACACAGATATAGGAATGATTAGATCCATGATCAATCAAAGTATGCATTTCAGAATTAAAAAGAGAAACAATACCAATAATGACTTCAGGTGTATCCTGATTCTCACAAGCTTTCAATGTATAAGCTCGAGCTGAAGTAGAAGGTACAACTAGTCGATCAACAGTTTTCGAATGGGTACTCAGATTAAGTCTATTCTGACTAGATCCTCCATGACCTCTACCTCCTCCTCTGATTCTAGCAGATACATGAGAGACCTCCCTACTAGCTTGTAATGTCTGAGACTGTCTCATAGGGTAGTTACCTATCAGATGCTCAGTACTGTCACATTAGAAATATATGCCCGTAGCTCTCCAATAAGTACCCCAATGATGTCTGGAGCAATAAGGACACTCCGAAGCATCATAACCTCAGCCCATTAAGGAAACCCTACTAGAAGTAATCAATGAGGGAAAGTTTTGTTTCCTTCCCCTAGCTACAGATCTCTGAGCATATTCTGATACAGAGGAAACACCTTCACGACTCTTCTTACCCGAGGACTGAGCTCTTTTAGCAAAGCCCCTTCGTTGAGCCCTTTCTCTTTTCACCATCTCTTGCCTCTCTATTTTCATAGTAGCTTACACCAGCTGATGGTAATTTACTTGCTGTAGTAAAGTGAATGTTGCAAGATGCTCCTTGATCGAATCACTCAAATCAACCTTAAACTAATGACATCGAAACTCCTCAGTAAGTACCAGTTTAGGTGCATAC
The DNA here is from genome assembly GCA_027123815.1 of Erythroxylum minutifolium. Taxonomy (NCBI): domain Eukaryota; kingdom Viridiplantae; phylum Streptophyta; class Magnoliopsida; order Malpighiales; family Erythroxylaceae; genus Erythroxylum; species Erythroxylum minutifolium. The sequence goes on along the minus strand of JAOTJB010325153.1, from coordinate 5,511 downwards.
TTGCTGAGTCGATTAAATTCTCTGTCTTACTAAGCAACAGACATATTCCGCTATTTCAGGTTTAAAAACTGCTTCCACTTCTCCTTTCTATAAGCCTCTGTAACATACTTAGGTTTGAACTCTTAGGTAAAGAAATCTCAAGTCAGAGGCACTGGTAGCTAAGGATTTCTTAAAACTAACTTCAACCACTCGTAAGCTGCTCCTTGAAGAAGAGAGACAGCACAGTGCACCATTTGATCTGATGGATAATTGATTTCATCTAATACCTTTTTCACTTTCTCTATCCAAAACTTAGCTCTTTCATATTCCTCCAAAGATGTCCCAGTAAATTCCTCAACTCTATACTTCTGCAACTGGTCAATCGAAGCCTTTGGTGCGGTCATACGATGTATTAACATCATCATGTCCTATGATAACTTAACTAAAGCCTCTCCCTGAGCTGGAGGAGGAGGTGGCATCTCAGCTTCACCTCGATTGACCCCAAAGGGCCCAGAAATAGATGGACGAGATCACTCAGTATTATTACTCTCAGCAACCTCATCAACAGCTTCGTGAGATCTTTCCATCTTTAATTCTATAACCAAAACATGGGACAAACTGCAATATGCCAAGACACAACTCTTATATCCAAATATAAGTAATAGTTAAGCACTAATTACACTAGAATCGCCTAAACCATGCTCTAATACCAAATGATGTAACACCCACATACCCCCTATAAGGATATGCAGATGCTACACAAAATAGAACTAAAACATGCTAATCAATCCCTTACATGCATTTCATGAAACTCAAGCAAACAAGTATTACAATCCATTAGGAAATATTGCATAATCAAAACATATCAAACATAATGTATTATTCTAAAAACATGCCATACATTCAAAATTCAACTTGTATTAAGGTTAATACAAACCATTAGACAAAACACAAAATACAAACATTGAAATACAACTTAAACTAAAAACAAATATACATCTTCCAAAAACAAAAACGCATGCTTCTTTGGCCACTGTGGTTGTCTTTGTCCCAATCTTCAGACCCTCCTATCTAAACCTACATGGGGTAAAATCACCATGCTAAGTATAAAGCTTAGTGGGGAATAAACTAAACAGGATATATGCTGCCAACTATTTCAAACAGTCATCTAAACATTCACATATTCAAAATCACATTAGATTATAAGCATTGTTTACTTATCCATTTTCAAACTGAATCAAAATATCATGAATCTCAGAATAAAACATAACATATCATAACAGGTTACACATTTTCTTCAGTGCAAAACTTACAAATTTTAAAATTGAATATTATAATATTAGAACAAAACTTGTTTTTAACAAAACAAAATTTGCTTATTTCAGTACAGAGCTTAGATGTTTCAAATCAAAGATTATTTATATCAGAATTGAGCATATAACATTATACAAAACAAGTTAGTTTGTTAATCCTTTATACAGAAGTGGGTAACGGGACTAATATAGGAGATACCGTGATCGGTATCATAGAACATGATAGACTTGTGTCTTAATAACAGTAGATACCGAAGTGTTAGTAATAGGAGACATCAAAGTGTCATAGGAGCAGCTGCAGACCCTTCTAGGCATGCCTATTTACCCACGACTAGGACTTAACAGTTTTAAAGCAAAACAAGTTCATTTCAGAATTCTCATATGAGGAACATATTGCGACTCATACCACTTTATTCCATTTTATTCAACTTGACATATTCATTGATTTTCAAACAAACTAACATGTCATACAATTACAAGTATGTGCAATAATGCATCAATAGAGGTATTGGGTCATCACAAATCATGTATATTCACACAAATAGAATTTCCAACACAATCCCTACTATCAAACTCCTCGGATAACTGATGGTCCAGAATTATCACAATATTATCGTAGAAATTCCTAATTCACAAACATCCATATCCAATTCATAATACATAAGTCTTTGGAACTTATTCATTTATGATCACACCAAGCTTTTCAACAGTGTAAACCATACATCCTTTACATTATCGTCTCAATCAATAATGTATAATTAAACTAACTATTACTCAATTACATCGAATAATAATTTAAGTTCAAACACACCTTAAACAAGCCCATTTAAGTCCTATTGTACCAAATAAATTAAATTCACCTTATATAGTTCATCAATTGCACAAAATCTCATTTTTTTCACCTTCCTAACCATTTCCCACAATTATGGGATAGGTGATCTAAAACCTCTAAACAACTGTTTTCACATGATATGTTTTTGGATCAGTTTTGTATGGCCATTTTGACCTAGAAATTGACGTTTTTAGACAATATGTTCTTCTAAACAAATGTTCCTCTATGTATTAAGTTTCAAAAGAAATAAAGTTAATGCAATTTGGTTGATTATTACGAGGTTTATACCGAAAATATCACAAACTGTTCTCAAACGTGGACAGCAACCAGAACTCAACTTATAGCCAAATTTCAAAACCCTTAGTGACAGAAATCAAATTTGATTCCTTCAAGAAAGTTGTAGATATATGTTTCTAGTTTAATATTAATTTAAAATAATCCCTTTTGGATGTCTACAGGTCAAGGTATGGCTAATATACCAATACCTGTTCAGTGGAATCACTCCTTCTAACAAGTATCCAGCATGTATCAAGTTTCTAACCTCAATTCTTTCTTAATTCATTACAAATTTTATCCAATTCAAACATTAAACAATAAATGTTCTAACATGATACCAAATTTATTATTCCCTTATCTCACTAAACTTCAAATTCAACTCCACTAATCTAGCTAAATCAAGCTTTCAAACAACCACTACATACTTAAGTTTAATGTGCAACTTTCAACATCAACAAAGTAATAATACATAGAATCACAGGACCTACTTCTTAATGGAATAATTTACAAAGCTTCCTAGTGTTAATGATCCAAACTCTAGTAGAAGTCTAGAAATTGAGAGAAGATGGTAGGTTTTGGTGGAGAGCAAAACAAGAATGAAGAAAGCTAGAATTACTCCAACAGAAACATGCTTCATCACCAGCTAGGTGTCACTAGCTTAAGATGCCACTTAACAGCAAGGAATGAAGCCCACTTGCCCAAGATTTAAGCTGCCATTTATATCACTTTAACTAGGCTTCTTTTTCTCATATTATTATGCTAAATGTCACACATTAAATGATGCCAAATGTCAATGTATTAGCTATGCCAAATGTCACTAATTCATAGGCTTAGTCATTCTAATTTCCATGTACCAACTTAACTTGTCACTTAATAATTTTCCTAGTCCAAATATACATTTAAATACGTTAATTCTATAATGTTATCAATTAATTCCAATTTACTAACTATAGTCCATCAATACCAAAATTCAAGTCATATACCTTTCACATTCAATTCATAGCACAATTTTAACTCCTATCTCACATATACTTTCATGAACATGTATTGTTTCAACTAAGGTATATTTTTCAGCCTTACAAAAGGCTTATGCATATTTCTTGAAGAATAATTGAATCATTTTCATTCCCAATTTGATGGAGACATATCTCTGTTAGATTTTGACATGGTGACAACCAATTTATGTTTTGTTTAAACAATATCTCTCTTGAGTCTATATTGTAATAGAATTTGAATGTCTAAGCTATCATCTTAGGTAGTTCTAGTTGTTATAATTCTTATTAGTATGGAATTAAATTAATGTTAGAATGCTAACTTGTTATACAATTAAGGTTTCCTTACACTTTAATTAATTATTTGGTATTTACAAAGGAAGGGTGAATTATGGGCTATTAACTATTCTTCACACATTTTTAACCATAATATGGTTGATCACTCTCAAAATAATTTCTTTTCAAGAATTATTTTTATTTATAGATAAATGTATTTTTATGAATATTTAATTATAGTGAATGATGGATGAGATAATGGATAATTAAAATAACCTATTGGCTTGCCTTAAATGTCTATGAATATATACATATAAATGTCTATGAATAACTTATATGCTCATTAAATTCAGTATATATATATATATGTTAAATGTTTATTAAAGTTTATGGATACATGTAAATGTCAATGAATAGCTTATATACTTATATATGTTGATTGTTTTACCTGGATAAGCGTATTCTTTTAATGGAGAGTTATAATCTGGTATTAGACAGTATACTAGTGGAGTGTTATAATTCAATATTAAGTGGAAACGATTTAAGTTAAAGGAAAAAAGTTTATTGAAAAGTGATGTTTGAAATCACTTCAACAAGACTAGATCAAGGGATGCAGTTGAAAAAATTGAATGTAAGTAAGTACCCTCATAATAAGTTAACTGGTGCTTCTAAAGATAAAACATCTCATTTGAAATGACATACGGAATTGTACAAAAAAAAGAAAATGGTATTAGATGTTCAAATATTTTTAACCCCTAACTTAATAAAAGGGAATGGTGAATTGAGTGCCATTAGTTATGATAGTAAAAAATAAAAGTTTTTGATAACTAAGATGATCATTGGTGGTGAACTACAACTCTTTATTATTGATAGTAAAAACTTTAGGAAGTTGCTCACCTTTTCCCAACTAACCTTCAGGATTCCAACTTGAAATACTATGAGGGAAGACATTTTTAATATTTAAGATGATTAAAAGAAAGAAATATTAAAATTTTTTTGAATATTCATAGATTGTTAGCCATCACATTATGTATATAGATGACTGACAACTGAAAAAGGGATTATATAATGATGACAATGTGTTATATAGACAATGATTGGATGTTATGTAGTTGACTACTAATGCAAATTATATTCTTTAATATTATTATCATTTATTTATTAATTATGTTATAATTGATATTAGTTTATATTTTTAAATAGTAGGTTTATTTATATGCTGGTGTAGTATAGAAGTGAAAGTTTGACAAACGTGATAGTGGATTAGTTAATGGATTGGAACATCGACATCAAGCTTTCAACTTGATAATTGTACATAAACGATGCAATTATAGAAAAATTAAAGAACAAGTTGTAGGTTAGGAGCTTGCTGGTTAGTGGAAGGTTATTTCATGTGAGTTATTTTACGCATATTGTCAACTTGATTATGAAGGATGAGTTGGAGGTAATAAAAGGAAGTGGTAGAATTGATCTGGATTAGTGTAGTGTATTAAAGTACAACACCTAAAAGACTGCAAAATTTTGAAGAAACAATATAATAATTAAACATTTTATGTATAAAAAAAATTGGTCTTGGATTGTCCAATCAGATGGAATTCAACATTTAAGATGTCAGAGTTAGCAAAAAGTATATTGTGATGTTTAATAAGATGAGACAAAAAGATTTTTAATATACTTACCTACTAACAGAAGAGCAATAGGAGTTGACTAAAGCACCTCGTGCAAAGTTGGATATATTTTATAATGCTATTGGGTTGCTTTTAGGAAAAATGTAACACCCCACTCCCGCTGAACCCGAACCCGATATCGACAGTGATACCCGAGTCCGTGCCCCGCGAGGGTG
>JAOTJB010325117.1:0-13949 GCA_027123815.1 Erythroxylum minutifolium | reverse complement strand
CATGAGATGTGGTAATTTACCACATCTGGACCCGTTTCTCTGGTCCGACCCGTTCTCTGGAAACGGGATGTTACACAAGTACAAAAGGAGACAAATGCGTTGTCTCAGTTGTTGTACTGCATGTTTGTTGTTTTAATGGTTATTGTTGTATTTAAACATCTCTAGGGCCTAATCATATGTAGAATATATATCATATCGATATGATATTGCATATGATTTGTTTGACTGCTTTTGGATGATGGAGATTTGTATGCTGGTTTGGTTATATTGTCCAAGTGGGAGAATGTTAGAAATATGTGGACTAATATAATCACAACTTTAATTCCATATTCATGACCATTAATCGAATTACCTAATGTATATTTAATAACCATAATGGGATGGTTAATAATTTACTAATCGCATTTAAGGCACATAGTAGTACCCTAATAACTATATGTTGGCCCATTAAACTATAGTTCATAACATCATTGAAATGACACAATTATCCTTTTTGACTCCTTAGGGTAGATCATTTTATAAAGAATAACATATGGTGAGATTGTGGGCATATAGAGTGTGGGTGTGAAAACAAAAAATTGGGTCTTCTACTATAAACTCCCTCTCTTGCAAAAGGTTTATTGATATTGATAGGTTGTGGTGTCCAAAATGGAGAGAATGCATCAAGATTCTATGCCAAACATTGGAGGTATGTCAATCTTATTGTGTAGTTAATGCTCTAAACAAAATGTAGATCTTGACTTTGTGATTATTGATGATTGCATTTGTGAATAACAGGAATGTGATGTAATATGAAACTCTCCTCTTCCATCCCATCCCATCCCATTCCATTCTATTATAAACCTTCCTTCCAAATGATGGAATAATATTACATTCCATTAATAACCCCCAACTAAAAATAACTTTAGAGTCCATGAAAACATATATGCTCAGAGAGCAAAATGTACTTGATTTGTTTCCACTACAGTTTTTGACTTGAAAATCAGTTGATATAGTACATCTGAAACAATAAATTTAAAAGAACGGATTTGAGATGGATCCCTTTGTTGTGACAGAGGGACAATGTCCCTGAAAGAGCTGCAACTTGAACCTATTAAGGCTATTGTAATTGCACGCATTTAAGGATTCAACAGAACAATGCTTGAAGTGGCAAAAGAACTCGGGCAAATTCATAAAGCCCCTGTTGTCCCTTTTGCTACCTATTGCTCATCAAGATTCATTCACTTTTTATTTTATTTTATTGGTTTTATCAAAAAAGCATTTTGTATATAATACAATCCCTTTGTACTTTATGGTTTTATTATTTCTTTTCTTTTTTCCTCTTTGCATCTCAAGGCACTGAATGAAATCATAATCGGCCCTACAAGTTGGAAAAAATTGATAGGATTAGCCTGAATAATTTGAAATGCATAATTTGACATTGTTTAACTTTGTATTGCTCTCCATCGATTTATATAAGAAATATGCTTAAATGATAACTATGAACAATGCAAACAGAATGTCGAATCAAGGTGCCTTCTCATTACTCAAACTAAGATTATATACAACTTAGAAAGAAACAAAAAAATAACAAAAATAACAAATAACTATAACAGATTTTCCTATCTAATTGGTCCAGTACAGAAAGTACCAACTTTACACAGTTTGCACAAATGACAGACGAAGCATGGCCACTTCCTTTGAGGCATAACCATAACCATTTGTGCAGAAGAAGCAGCCTTTGCACAGAACAGAGGAGCAAAGAGATAACAAAGGAGCAAGGAGATAAATCACACCCTCTTAACTGATTCTTCGTTTAACCAGTTAAAACAACATTATTGGTTAATCCTTCAATAATTTAACATCTGAAAGGAATAAGTTTTTCTCTTCTTGTTGACTAAACCCCCTTGAATAATAACTTGGAAATGAGGAGTAGACTTGTTTATAAGCATTACGGATCTCTAGTTAGGATTTTTGTTAAATAAAAGTGTTAAAACACGGATCAAACAAGCCGCACAAGACTAAACATTCTTTCTTCATAGTATTTAATCAAGGATGTGTTATATAGATAGAAAATGGCAGGTTTCACTGGCTAGAAGCACTGGGAATTGACAACTAACAATTATAGAACATTCATGAAGCATTCTACTATAGAAGATGGTAGCGTTTGTTGATTGTAGATGTAATCCTATCATTAACTTCACAGTAGAAAAAATGGAAAGAGCAACGAAAAATTATGATAAGAAGCAAATTGTAAAGCAAGGCACTTTTTCTAGTGAGTTAGGTTCTGGAATCTACTACTGCCATTCATTTCTACTTTAGGTTGGATACGACGTACATACCTCTACTAACAGTTGCCTTCCCACTAACTCACATAATCCACAATTAGCCTAGATATTGATTTGTAAAGCAAAAATAACACATGTTGAATATGACTTTTACTTGGAGCTTGTTGGTAAAGCATCAAGTTCTAAAATTTTAAATGGTTCACCAAGGCCGTCCAATAACTCCCAAGAAATTTCTTAGAAACTTCAAGAGAGGCTTGACTTCAACGAAATTGTGTATGCATCGATAATATCTTCAATTGTTGGGATGTTGTCTGGACAGAAAACCCCCTAATCCAATTCTAGTTTTTTTTATGGTAATTTAGTAAAATTAAATAAACATCAAAAAGGTTATTTACAACTTAAGAGAATGCCCAAGAGGCAATTCTCTATCAATCACGATATGAAAAGCCCCTACTATGGACATGAGGAAATCAACAAGTAATGAACCAAACTTCCCACAAAACTACCCAAACAAATATGTACATCTTTGTAATGCAAAGTTAAAACAGCCAGTCTTGCTCTCTACTTTTCCAGAAGGTCTTCTTGGGTAGAGCTGTTGATATGCTCCATAATGTACTTGCCTCCTTCTTATCTCTGAATGCTTAATCCAAGGTTGGGAACTTCTTCTTAAGTTATCAGAGTTCTCACCCAACTCTTTCTTAAATTGGGAACTCCTTCTTAAGTTAAAACATCAAAGTTCTAGTTTTCGATTTAGAAATTAAGATATATATATATATATATATATGTCTGAAAAATTCAATATTCTTAAAAAATTCATTAGAAAAATGTAGTTAAATAAAAGAGCATTTTTAGAAATTGATAGATAAATTATTAGTGAAAGCAATTATCTAGACACGGTAAATAAATTTGGAAAGCAACCTTTTGTCTTTTACTTATCTAGTTTGCAACCTAGACAGGATAGACAGAGACTCATAACTACAATTCAATTGGTCACACCTAATGCCAATTTAACACGACATAAAGGGCCGGTGTGGTAATAAATATGGAATGTGTCCTGAAGTTTCATATCCAGTCTCCAGTAATTCCTTTAGGGTACACACTGGAAAAGTAGATTGAGATCTCCACCTTTTTTCTTCTAAGCTGCATTTACATTCTAGAGGTATATCTTTGTCAACTTACTCTTTCATTTTTACTCATTTTGCAACTACATGTCACTAAACTTTGTTTCGTTACACATGACCGTAATATTTTCATCAATATATATGTTTGATAGAGGTTTATTAATCAGATGACCGACTTTATGGTTCCTTTTGCTTCCAATAGATATGTGGTGAAAATATTGAAAATACTAATATGTTTAACTCAACGTTTAGGGTTTCTATATATAATACAATTGCTTGTGTTGATAGCTTCTATCGAATTGTTAGAACGAAGAGACTTTTTGCTTGCAATAGTGTTAAATGGCAAGTAACAAGAAAAGTTGTTTTGGAATGAAGTGAAGGACATTTTTGTCCTTTAATTATTATTGGACAACATTAAATGTAATTTTGGCTTTTTCAATTAATTATATGTTAAGTTACATAATTTGATCCAGATAAGGGTAATAAAGTGGCCCAATAAATGATCTAAATCAATGGGTCAAAGTCCGGGTGAAAAATGGATCCATATTAGTGTAGACTGGGTCCATATCGGTCTTGTGATGGAGAAGCCCGATATGGAAGCTATAAAAAGGTTAAGATCTCCTACAGTTGCTTATACCAATCGTAAGCATACGGTTTCTCTAATCCGTTAAGAGAGCTTACGTATTGAAAAATCTGTAGAAAGACCTAGACCACCTGTTAGAGAACATATTTCATAAAAGTCTCGAGAGATTGGAGCTCGTTTGGTATTCAGAAACTGCTTCGAAAATAGAGATGGAACCGAAATTAGGTATTTCGCATTCCTTCATTTTTAATCCTTTCATGTAAAATCTGAAATACGTAATAAGGTCTATACTACGTATTACACGTAGTATCAGAGTGGTTACGTGATCATATTGCCAGAAATGAAGGTTTTTTGATTTTTTTAATCTTATTTGGTTTTCCTCTGTTTTTGATTCATTTTTCGGTTTTTTACGTATATGATTAAGTAAAAGTGGCATAGATGAGGTTAGTTATGAAAAACAGGTCAAAAACGGACCAAATGGAGCAAAAAAGCTATCCCAAGATGCCTAAAATCGCCTTCCCTAGCAGAGGGTGACGAAACTATAGTGGCAAGAGGGGGCAGTGAATATGGCGTATACGACACACACACCAATCCCATGGCACCACATCACTCCACGGAGCGGGTGATGAGTGTTGCGCGTAAGAGGGGGCAGTGAATATGGCGTATGCGACACACACACCAATCCCATGCCACCACATCACTCCACGGAGCGGGTGATGAGTGTTGCGCGTAAGACGCACGGGCGGGACGCGGCCTATACTCCCACTGGGGTGGAACGGCGGGTGCATGCAACGCACGTGCCCCATCTGACTCGACGCGTGGACTGTCGAATTGTCGACACGTGGAGGCGCATGCATTGCGCACATCGTACAGTAACCTCGTGTCTAAGCGTGGGGAGCGCATGACACGCACGCACCACATCAGTGGCTAATGTCATGATGATGTCAGTCGTACAGACTTTAAAAAAAAGGGAAATTTTTAGAAATTCCCATAAGTTGTCCCGAGTACTTTTGGATCAGTTTTCGGGTCGGGGAAAATTTTAAAGAGTTTTTCAATTTTTCAGATTTATTACGTTGGTAATTGGATTCCAGAAAAGTTTTTAATGCTTTTCTAAGTTGATTTTGAGTGCAATTTTGTACTCCGAACTGCATATAAGGGAGATACTTAAAGTTTTATGCCTCGTGTGATAGGTTTAGTATTCAGGAAAGTACAATGGTCACTCTTGATGAGAATTTTTTAAATAAAACTCTCAAATAAAATTTAAAAACGATGTTTTCCGAATTAGTACGTGATTATTTGACTTTGCATTTTGTTTTTGCATTTATAACTTATTTTCATATACATGATGCCATATAGAATGTGAGGATGACATTAAGTTGTATCCCTTGTGTTTGTTGACTTTCTAGGGTACTTATGAGAATGTAGTAACCAAAGTGACCTTTCAAGTCAGTATTTTTGGATTGTTCTGCTCATATGATGAGGATGTCTCTGGCTTTATGTTTGGCTATTTTGCCCAAAGTTGTTGGCCTTACATAGGGTTTTGAGATGTTCATTAAGGAATTAGATGGAGGAAAGTCATTGCTTAAATGATCTATTCACCCAAAGGTGGTAGTGTCATGAGAGTTGATGATTTGTACTTTGTTCGCTTTTATGTGAGAGGGTCTAATTGCATATATTATGCATTCAACCTAAAGGTGTTTCATAATATGTGTGATCAAATTCTCAGTACATATACTATTTTAATGCTTTAAGTATCGCTGTTATCCTGTATTTTTTTAATCTTCACATTGTCTTTTTTATTTTTCAGTCACCTTTTTTATGAACAACAATGCTGTCACAATTGAAACCTTGACTGGTTTCAATTTCAAAAAGTGGAAGAAGGACGTCGAGTTTGTTCTAGAGATGGCTGACGTCAATATGGCGATGCAGATCGAGAGGCCTTCTCCACTTATTGATGCTAGCTCGAAGGCTGATAAAGCGGCAATGGCAGCCTGGGAGCGGTCAAATAGGATGTGCTATTTGACCATCAAGAGGTTGATCTCGGATCATCTACTGAGTGGATTGGCGATGACCAACATAGCAAGGGAGTTCTTGGATTACATATTCCAGAGGTATAAGGTGTCTTCCCATGCAGAGTAGAGCGCCCTGATAAAGGAACTTTTCTTTATGAGGTACATAGGAGAAGGAGGCATTCAGGAGTATATCATAAGGATGGTGCACCTTCAAAGTAGGCTGAAGGCACTAGATATATCGATAGCTCACACACTCATAGTGTATCAGGCACTGAATACTCTCCCCAGAGAGTTGGCGATGTTAGTTACTTTATACATCTTACAGGAAAAGAACTGGGACATTAATGCCTTAATTTCCCGGTGTGCTGTAGCAGAGGACAAGATTATGAGTTCTCCTCATACAGTTATGTATGCAACTGCCAAAGGTAAGGGAAAGGCTAAACCCCAACAGGCTAAGGGTAAGGGTAAGAAATCCAAACCCTCTCCTCAAATTTAGACTAGGCAATCTAGCATTACAAAGGGCCCACACGACATGAAGAGTATAAGGTGCTTCTTCTACAAGAGAAGGGTCATAAAAAGGTCGATTGCTCGAAATACAAGTTATGGAAGGTCAAGCAGGAACTGTCAGGTAACTCCTCTGTCTTTATGATTCATGAATCCAATGTTGCTATAACCACATCAAGTTCTTAGTGATTAGATAGTGGAGCTTCTAATCATGTTGCTTCCACAATATAGGGGTTCAGATCCAGGAGAAGGCTGACTAAAAGAGAGGAGACACTGATGGTCAGCAACAATGAAGAGGTTGAGGTTTTGTTTGTAGGAGATATAGGTTTGAACCTCGATACGAGGTTTGTACTAGTTTTATAAGACATATTTTATATACCGTCTTTTAGATGGAATTTGATCTCTGTATCAGTTTTGGATAAAGAAGGCTATCATTTTGTATTTGATACTTTAGCTGTAAATATTTCTATCAATACAAGACATATCGGAACTGCCTTCTTATCCTACGGATTATATAGAATATGTCTTACTCCTAATAAAATATATATCTCTTCTTATATTGCTAAACCTTTTACTCGTAAGAGAGCCTTCATAAAGAATACATCGTACATGTTACGGTATAAACGTCTTGGCTACATTTCCAGGGAGAGGGTTGAGAGATTGATAAGGGATAACATTCTCCCAACTCTGGACTTCAGTGATCTTGAAACACGTATCGATTGTTGTAGAGGTAAGTTGACCAAGATAAAGAAAAAAGGGTCAACTCGTGCTTCTAGTTTATTAGACCTCATACATATAGACATTAGTGGTCCCTATTTAGTCATGTTGTGCAATGCTAGATATTTTCTGACATTTATAGTTGATTATTCCCGCTATAGTTATGTGTTCTTACTTAAAGAGAAGTTTTAAGTTTTTGATAAGTTCAAGATCCTTAAGATTGAAGTTGAGAACCAATTAAGAAAATCAATAAAGATTGTCAGATCTGACAGGGGAGGGGAATACTATGGTAAACATGGGGTTACAGGACAAGAAAAAGGTTCATTTTCCAGGTATTTGGAATCAGTTGGAATTGTGAATCAGTTCACTATACCAGGTAGTCCTGAGTAAAATGGTATGGCCGAAAGGCACAATCACACCCTAAAGGATATGACATGGTCAATGCAGAGCAGGACTCAAGGCAACATTATATATCTTGAATAGAGTCCCAAGTAAGTTAGTACCAAAGACACCTTTTGAACTTTGGGTTGGAAGGAAACCAAGCCTTGCACACATTCGTGTATGGGGCTGCCCTGTTGAGGTAAGGTTATATAATCTTTATGAAAGGAAATTACAACCTCGTTCCACTCGTTGCTATTTGGTTGGATATCCTGACAATTCTAAGAGCTACAGATTTTACTGTAGAGAAGAGGGGTCAGAATAGTCAATCGTAGACGACTAAGTTTCTGGAATACGATATCTATGAAAAGGGAGAATCTTCACATCCTCTAGGATATAGCAAGATGGATACTACAATTATTGTGTATCTGCCTCTCATACAGCCATATTCGGTTGATGAAAGTCTAAGTACCATGCCTACGCAGACACAGGAACCTACACCTATTCAGGAAGAGGTTTTTAAGGTATATGAACCTATACAGTTGTCAAATTCAACAGAGAAAGGAGACCTGCTATCTCCTCGGATTACATAGTCTATTTAAGTGAACAAAACTATAATATAGGACAAGTTGTGGATCCAGTTACTTTTACAGAAGTTATTTCTGGACCCCATGCGGACATATGGTGGGAAGCAATGAAGGATGAGATGCAATCTATGAGGTATAATAAGGTATGGGAGCTTATTAATTTGCCTCAACATTATAGAATTGTCAATTGCAAGTGGCTATTTAAGATCAAGAAGGGCACACATGGTCAAGTTGAGCTGTTTAAGGCACATTTGGTTACCAGGGGATTCACTCAGAGAGAAGGACTTGACTTCAATGTTACCTTCTCCCCTATATCTTTAAAGGATGCATTTAGAGTGATTATGACAATAGTAGCTCATTATGACATAGAGCTACATCAGATGGACGTTAAAACCGCTTTCATGAATGGTGAACTTTATGAGGAGGTTTATATGGAGCAACCTGAAGGATTTCAGGATCAAGATGCAACTGATAAGGTCTGTAAGTTGACTAAATCAATATACGATTTGAAGCAAGCTTTTAGACAATGGTACCTAAAGTTTGATGAGGTTTTAACCTCATGCGGCTTTGTGGAAAACAAAGTTGAAAGATGCTTATACCATAAGGTTAGTGGGAGCAAGGTTATCTTCATATTACAGTATATGGATGATATCTTGCTCGCATTAAATGATTTGACCATATTGCATGAGGTAAAGTAACTTTTGGCTAAACACTTTGACATGAAGGATTAGGTGAAGCATCTTTTGTCCCCACTATACAGATTCACCAGGACATATCTTAATAATCATTGAGTCCCTCAGAAAGAGCATACATAGAGTGAGTGCTGCAAAGGTTTAATATGGATGAATGTAAACCTGTTGTAGCACCAATCTCTCACGGTGAGAGATTATCTTTGACACAGTGTCCAAAGAATGAAGTTGAGAGAGAGGCTATGAAGAATGTCCCATACTCTAGTACAGTTGGTAGCTTGATGTATGCCTAAATGTGTACTAGACCGAACATTGCATTTGCTGTTGGACTGCTGGGTCAATATTTGGCTAACTCAGGTATGAACCATTGGAATGTAGTTAAACGAGTGTTGAGATACCTAAAAGGTACCAAGGATTATACGTTGACATATAAAAAAGTCAACGATTTAAACCTCACAGGGTATACAAACTCTGATTTTGCTATGTGTCCACATGATCGCGAATCCACTTTAAGGTACATTTTTATGTTGGTAGATGGTACAGTGTCGTGGAAGAGTGTTAAACAGACAATGGTTACTTCCTCCACTATGCATGCAGAGTTCGTTGCCTGTTATGGAGCCGCTACATAGGTAGTTTGACTCAGAAACTTGATTTCTGAGTTGTTTGTGGTGAACTCGATTACTAGATCCATTCGGTTATATTGTGATAATCTTATTGCAGTGTTGTTCAGTAACAACAATAAGAATATCATAGGGTCTAAGCATTTAGAGGTCAAATACTTGACCATAAAGGAGTTAATTCATAAAGGTGACGTTGAAGTGAAGCATATCAGGACTGAAGAGATGCTAACCGATCCTTTAACTAAAGGACTTCGTCCAGTAGTGTTTGTTAAACATGTATCCAGTATGGGCATATTAAAGTCCTTAGACAGTAGTAGATAGAGATCACTGTATTTATTCCATAGAAGTTTATAAATTTTGTTGTATTATGACATTACTATTATTTATTAATAAAGATGGTCATCTTTTTATCCTCAGTAATAAATGTTCTTGTGTATAGTTATAATACATATTAAATTCTTAAGATTTGTGTCAATCTTAATCATTTAAAGGTCATTGGGCATATATACAGATTGACCCTAAGCCTATGTCATTTAGACACATACAGTTTTGTTCAGATATCCTTAAAGTTTTACATGACATAGAGGGATATAAGTTTTAAATTCCATAAAGGTTCTTTATTGTTGTTTAACATTCAGTTGTAGAACATAAAGGTTTTCTCTAATGCAGTTTAGCATTTGATGAGAGGAAACAAGTTTTCTCTAATGTTGTTTAGCATTCGGTGAGAAAACAGAATTTCTCTGATGCAGTTTAACGTATGCGGTTTAGCATAAAGATGGAGAAATCGAGACCTATAAACGAAGATGATATAATTTAGATCATAAAGGTATCATCCTAGTTTGTCACACTCCATTTTCCCATTCATATTAGTGAGGTATTAGATATTTGTGATTATATTGGACCTGTGTCACACATGAAACATGTGTTTGATATTTTTCGATATCGAAGGCCTTACGGGACGGAATGTTGGACTTTCATTACCTTTGGATCAAATGTTTTTCAAATTTGGTACCAATATAGTAGCATAGCTTAACAAGTTTTCAAACTGATTTTAAACTTAAGTAAAAACCGCAATTAATGATTGTCTAAGGGGGAGATTGAAGGACATTTTTGTCCTTTAATTATTATTAGACAACATTAATTGTAATCTTGGTTTTTTCAATTAATCATCAGTTAAGTTACGTAATTTGATCAAAATAAGGGTAATAAAGTGGCCCAATAAATGATCTAAATCAATGGGTCGAAGTTCAGTTAGAAAATGGATCCTTATTAGTGTGGATCAGGTTCATATTAGCCTTGTGATGGGGAAGCCGGATATGGAAGCTATATAAAGGTTAAGGTCTCCTACAGTTGCTCATATCAATTATAAGCATACGGTTTCTCTAACCCGTTAAGCGAGCTTACATATTGAGAAAATTATAGAAAGGCCTAGACCATATGCCGGAGAACATATTTCGTAAAGGTCCTTGGAGATTGGAGCTTGTTTGGTATTCAGAAACTACTTCGAAAATAGAGATGGAACTAAAATCAGGTATTCCGCATTCCTTCATTTTTAATCCTTTCATGTACGATCCGGGATATATAATAAGGTCTGTGCTACGTATTACATGAAGAAGTGATGTTGTTGGAGAGTGGCAAATGGAAGTGAGGAAGCATTCATAAGGAACTGAAGCATTTTGTTAGAAGAATTGGCTGCCGTTTGTGATGGTAAATCTACCTATCCTTATCTTCTCAGCAGAAGAACTCAAATGGGCAATAAACAACTATAATAAGCAGACCCACTATGACTTGTACAAGTGGTTTCATCAAGGTCGCCAAATAATGATCAAGAAATTCAATATCAGGAAGAGCGAAGCCTTTAATGAAAATGTATATGCATTAGGAATGAGTATGCATAGGAATGCTTTGAAGTTGCTTGGATGCTGCCTGGAAACTATCCCATTCTAGTTTTCGAGTCTACTAAAGATAAATCTCTTACAACCCATATTTATAACAGAGATAATGCTCAGTTTTAGCCTATTCCATGGAAAAAAAGGTTGAAGGCTGTAGTGGAGATAGCTAATGTGGTGGTGTATCTCCATACTACATTTCTAAGGCCAATTGTTCATAGAAACATTATAATTACAAATATCTTGTTGGATGAATACGACGTAGGGAAACTGGAAAAAATTTCAATATGTCTCTCTATTCCTGAAGGTGAATCTCATGTAAGAGTTGATACGATAAGAGGAACATGTGGATATATGGCACCTGAATAAATGATGAAAGGATTTTACAATGAGAAAAGTGATGTTTATGGTTTTGGTACATTTTGGCTGGAGCTTTTGACGGGACAGAAACCACCTTCCATCATTCATCCTATAGATGGTGATAATCTGGCGGATTATTTGAGCAATCAAATTGAAAAGCTAGTGGATCCCTTTATTAGGATGGAGGTACTTTAGGTTAGGATAGAACAGCAATTGGAAGCTCTTAGAACTCTTCTAGTTAAATGTGTTTAGTGAATTTGCAGAAAACAAACCAACAATGCTTGAAGTTGCAAAAGAACTCAAGCAGATATACTAACAAACCTTGTAAATAATGCTTCTTTGCTTGTTACTCTCATTCTTTGTGTGTCATGAATGCTTCTCACCTTAAGCACATGACTGTAGGAGCGAAACTATGGCATCTAAGTTGTTAATGATTTATCTAAGTTCCCGGAGAGGATTGTTTAGAAAAAATGGAAGGAAATTTTATTATAGTTAAAACTATATCTACATTACAAGGAGTTCAAGGCATTAAGCCTACCATCACACTTACAATATGATCAAATAACTCCTTAAATAAGGCAGTATAATTGTTTGCAAGATAGATAACAAAAAGAACCACTAAATACACCACTTATATTTCATCTTCATGGAAAGAGTGGGCTAAACGTTGCATGCTAAGATACGTTTTTTTAATCCCCCTATTGTTAGTATTTGGGATTTTTCTTTCTCTTCCTTACTGATTTTCTTTTTGCAGTTTTGGACTGCATACAAAAATCTCTTGGAATATTAGGGACTTAGTTTGCACTTAATGGAGAATCACAGTTCTTTACTGCCAAATCTGAACTACTTTCTCTAGGGGAAACAATTGTCACATAAGCAAAAGAATTACAATTCAATGCCAAGATGTGCTCTGCCCTAGGATGTTCTGAATTATTAGAAATGATAACCAGTCCCTTGACTTGCCATATAGTTATCATTGGAGTTTACTATTGTTGTCTGTTCTTCATACTCCAGCCTAGCTTTAGAAATCTCATTTTGCCGAATAGTTACTAATGGAGTCAAGATGTTGGCTCAATTCATCTGACATTGCACCAAATATTGTGAAGTGAAGTGAACCACTACACTATGTAGACACTTCATATTGTTTGCCCTAGAGTTGTCCATAGCTGTCTGTTCTTACACTACTTCGGCAATCTCATTCTGTTGAGTAATCACTACAGCCCTCCCAGCTCTTTGTTCCTTACTGATTTGTGTTTGATCCAAACTTTTGCATTGAACTGGCCCTTTCTTATTCTCTGTAGAAACTCCAATTGTCTTACTTTGCTTTACATCAACAGTATTAGCATACTCTACCAACTTCGAACTCTCAGAACTAGGATCACCCTGCTTTTGGCTTATAAGATCAACCACTTTAAGATTTTCCCCTATGTCCCTCTAGGTTAGAGGAATCTGGGTACGTTGCTTATGAACCTCCCATTGAACTCCAGTACCAACTTTGATTGTTGATTGTTCAATCCCCATTAACTCCTCTTGCTAACTTTTTGTATACTTCTTCCTAGTTGGAACCCATTTCTTGACAGGATTGTGTGGCTTCTATGGGTAGGATAATTGTATTTCCCCTTTCACCCTCTCCCTAAATTCACTAAGTTGTATAATTGGAAGAAAATTTGGTAGTGTAGCCATTCGTCTCACTTCTATGTATATTTTTTCATATCCTATTCTATCCATACCTGATGTTTGTGCATCCATACTCAATGATTTATCCAATGAACTAGCAAAAAATTTAACCCTTCCACAGTTCACAATTCAAGCGGTAGGTTATGGAAATGTACCCAAATTGAAAAAACTTCAACACACTCCCTATTAAATGCAATCTCTGCCTTCCACATCTATAGGAACACAGGTTGTCCCCCGATATACCTAAGACCCATTCCAATTGTCTCATTTAGATTACCTGTTGGCCCCTAAATTTTTTTTTGAATTAAGCATGATAGTTTATGGAATAAGCATGGAATTTGAATTTTTTTTCCTTAGAATGAATTATGAGGTCATGATAGAATAATTATTGTAGTTTAATTATTTATTCCAATGTTAGTAGGATTTTATTACATTGGTTAGTTATTAAAGTAGTAAGAGTGTATGAGGATAATTTTGGCATGTTACTATATTTAAAAGCCATAATGCATTAAAGGAAGGGCAAAGTGGACATTTAGCATTCATTA
>JAOTJB010325083.1:0-13951 GCA_027123815.1 Erythroxylum minutifolium | reverse complement strand
GGGTTAATGTAAAATTATAAATTATATAGCACAATATATTGAGTGACTATTTTGAATTGTATAAAAATTCAGGGACTATTTTATAATTTTTTAAAATTATTAGAAAAATACCTATTATTGATTAATACTGGTATAGTATCTTACTAGAAAGAAATTCGATACCAATACAATATTCATAAACATTTAGTTAATGTCGTGTATGATTGGTAAGTACAGTTTTCAGTTGATAGGACATATTTAATCCACATTTTTAGTAGTTATACTAATGAAAATTTGTCATCATTATATCTACCTGAGCTATTTATTATCTTTTTTTTCTTAAGAGTTATAACATTACTCTTACTATATTGAAATACGACGTAGCTCGTAATATTTCCTATATATTCACAGTTATTAAGAAATACTTTTAGCTATTTAAAATACTAAGGCTTATATAAGGGAAGAGCTAACTTGCCATGGGTATTTTACGACCTGTCAATGATTTTTTCTATAAACATTTTTATTTTGCAAGTGCATAGAAAATGTTAGGTTAAGTAATGGTCTTAATATTTAGTTTGATACATATTGCATAAACATTAGTCTATTTTTATTCATATGTTTAATAACTCAACATGCATTTTATATTCTTTATGTTTTTAATTAAAACCTAACACCCAATAAAAACATTTAATGGATATGAGTTATAAGTAAATACAACAATAAGCAGTAATTACTTCAAAATTTTAATCAAATAGCAAATTAATTATGTGAATATATTTTCAAGTCATTAACATAAAAATAAAATAACACATTCTTAGATAATACAATCGCAATCATTTCAAAAGTCTATTTTAATCAATATGAATTTTTTGATGTATGTTATATTTCATGAATAATTGAAAAGATTTTATGAGATTTAACCCAACATACATAAGATTACGAAAAAAAGAATGAGATTGTAACTATAGTAATAAAATAATGATTATTAAAATTATATGACAATAAAAAACGACAATGTTATAAGATAAAAACAAAAAAGTTATATGAATGTGAAGAATAATGTTTACAATAATCAAGATAATTAATAAGTTTAAGCAAATTAAGGATAATTAAAATTTATATTAATATTGTTGAACCAAGGGAGGTCTAAATCGAGTTTTTGACTATAACAAAACATAAGTACTACTAACAACTTTAATGCTATTGATCAAAAGGAATATGGGAACAAAATATTACTATATCAAAGGATTATGAAAGAAAAGATGAGCCATCCTCCTAATCAAAATTTTGGTGAATGTTCAACAAAGAGTATCCACTATATCTCATCTTAAAGACTCATCTCATATTGCTTTTATTTCTTAGGTTGAACTTGAATCGATAGAAGAGGCCTTTAACAATGAAAGTTGGTCTTTGTCACGAATAAGGAGTTGAATCAATTTGAGAGGAATGAAGTGTGGAATTTAGCACCTAGACTTAGTGATCACAAACCTATAGGTACCAAGTGGGTATTTTTTAAAAAAATACATAAGGCAAGTACTATTGTGAGAAATAAAGTAAGATTGGTAGCAAAAGGGTACAATTAAGAGGAGGGCAAAGACTTTTGATGAGACTTTTACTCTAGTGGCTAGGGTAGAAGTCATTAGGCTATTGCTTGCATTTGCATCATATACATATTAAAATTGCCTCTTTAAATGGTTCATTCACTTAACCAACCTAACAATTTTGAAAAACATTATCCACCTAACCATCTTTACAAACTTTCCAAAGCTTTTAAAACAAGTCCCTAGAGCTTGGTATGACAGGTTAAGTGCATTTCTTTTAGAAAATGGATTATCTAAAGAAAAAGGTTGACAATAAAATTTTTATTAAAGTGGACAAGCATGATATCCTAATCATTCAAATTTATATTGATGATATTATTTTTTGTATTATTAATAAGAATATGTGTAAAGAATTTTCTAAGGGTATAAATAGGAAGTTTGAGATGAGCATAATGGGATAACTTAACTTCTTTATCAAAATCCAAATCAAGCAAATGAAGGAATCTATCTTTATAAATCAAACAAAGAACACTAAAGAATTACTCAAACACTTTAAAATGGAACAACAATAATCATTAGGGACACCTACAAGAATTATAGTAAAATTGAAAAAAGATGAAGAGGGTAAGTTAGTGGATGTAAAGCTATATTGAGTTATGATTCGTAACTTACTTATCTTACTACAAGTGGATCCAATATCATATTTACTATTAGCCTATTTACTAGATTTCAATTAAGCCCTAGAAAATCACATCTACTAGTCATTAAGTGCGTCCTTAAATACTTATGTGGAATCATTTCATTAGGACTCGAGTACCCTAAAAATGTGTTCTTTGACTTAATTGGTTATTTGGATGAAGATTTTCTCAGTAGTCTTTTGGATAGAAAGAACACATTCATTACTTATCAATTCCTAGGAAATACATTAGTTTCTTAATTTAGTATGAACAAAATTCAGATGCTTTATCTATAATGGAAGTTGAATATACGACTACTGACAGTTGTTATACTTAAATCCTTTAGCTTGGACAATAATTTAGAGATTACAGATTAGATCTCACTAAGATATCGATCAAGTGTGATAATACAAATGCTTTTTTTCTCAAAAAGAATCTTATTGAAAATTCTAAGATAAAGCATATAGAAATTAAATATCATTTTATTAGATATCATCTATAAAATAGAGAAGTTGAGTTAGAATTCTTTGAGACACAACACCAATTGATCAAAATTTTTACTATACCTATGAGCGAGGATATATTTTATTTACTTATAAGAGAATTAGGGATGATTGATGGAAATTTCCTTAGATAAATGAGTTTTTAAAGTTAAATTATGCTTCTAAGCTTCAATTTGACGTCTAAAAACTTTAATATAAGTTTCCAAAACATACTATGGTTATTTTTCACCCAAGAGTTTGCTCCATATCTGGCTATATGAATAGTCACCCAATCAGTCCCATTGGTTGGAAAGTGTCCCTTAGTAGTCAATACTGCTAACATTATATATCTTTTCTTTCCCAAAAGGTTGGGAGAGTTTTATCGCATATATTGGTCGACTAGACACCCCAAGTGGTTGAACAATGTTTTTAATTGTTCAACCAATATTATTGATCAATCAATTTCTTTTGATCACCAACTTTGGCTGGCCAACAACAGATATTACTTATCAATATCACCCACTGGTCGACCAATATATCTAATTCCTTTAAAATACAGATGCTCTTTTCCTTATTTCTTATCACTCACTCATACCTATCTCTCCCTCTCGACAATTATCTTCACCTTTTATTCTCCACACTTGTTTTAACTTCAAATGACACTCAACATTAAAACTTCCATACACTTCTCTTTTTCATTCCTCAGTCATCTCCCCGTACGTCTGTACGAGAAAGCCTCCATAGGCTCCATCTCCTCTAACGTCACCTCCACTTCTTCGACGAGACCTATATGTCCTCCCAACCTTTTTTCAGCTCTCTAACACTCCAAGGTGGTTTCTTCTTCCTCTACCACACTCAATTCACTCTCCCATTCCAAAAGTAAACCCTAGCCTTCCCAAATTGTGGGTTTTATAATTAGGAATTGCCTAATTTATTGAATTTTCAAAAATAGGAGGATCCTTAGTACAATTCATGACTAACTTAAGTTCTTTTTACTCTCAATTAATTTGAATTTTATCCAAATCAAAATTTTTAATCATTTTTTGTATATGATGATTGGTAATTTTTTCTTTATGCATTACTTTTCAAAGTTAAAGCTTTCTTAATTCAATTAATGACGGGTTTAAGCATTTTTAACAATGAGTTGTCTTGCATTATGTTTAATTTTTTCTAAATCACAATTTTTGACCGCTTTACCTAAATGATATTATTATTTATGCATCAATTCTCAAAATTAAAGATTCCCTAATCTAGTTGAACATTGTTTTAAGGTCTTTCAATTGCAAATTGCCTTGAATTACATCTATTTTTGTACGAATCATTTTTTATTATTTAGCCTAAATTTCCCCTTGTCTTATCAACCTACCCATTTTATGCTTGTGTGCATCCTTTACTTATCTATGTCATGTATGTTAAATTTCTACTTAAAATTTGTAGACTTGAGATTATAGAAGTATTATCTTCTATCTTTTATAAACAATTTATTATACCTAGTCATTAGTTTATTTCCAAACTTTTTTTTTGCCCATCATCCTGTAACTCACCTCCTCTTTCTCTCATAGACAAAACTAGAGTAACCCTAATCCCACACCTAGGATTATCGATTGAGGTAGGCTACCTGTACAATCTCTTGGACTTGTAAGATATAAGAGGGATCACGACATCATCTCCTCCCTTACCCATTCCTAATAAGGAAAAGTACTATAATACTAACCCAAATCAGTTTCAAGATTATGCCTTATATGATCATTATGATAACCGTATTTTATCTCTTTCTAGTTTTGAAAAATTCAAAGATTATAGTCTTATATATTGCTTGATTGATTAAAGGTGGGACTCCCCTCTTACCAAAACTTGAAGGATTATTCCCACCAATGTTAGGATTTTTTATACCTATCTATATCCCAAAATAATTCAAGGTGATATATAAATCTTCTTCACCATTTGTGGCATTGACATTCATCTCACCTCTAATCTCATAAATGAGATACTATGAATCCCCATTCCTGGATGCGCTTCTTACTATATTTATCACACCAAATATACCATTCTCCCATATCTATCCCTAATAGGATAAAGATTATCTTTGAGTTCCCTAATACAAAGGTCCATATAAACTTAAGGATTTTTTTATCCTCAATGTTATTCCTTGTTTTCACCATCTTTTTATTAATTATAATTTTATCTCTATCAGTGGGCATTTTACCTTCTTAGGAAATATGGTGACTTGTGGTTCCTAACTACTCTGACACTAAGAAACCATATTCACCTTAGTCACTTTTTTTCTTCTTAACATGATCCACTTCCACCAAACTAAAAAAAGAAATAAAACATTCCATATGCCCTCTTTCTTAATCTCATCTTCTAACACTTTCACATTCTTCTCATTAGCGACGAGATTAACTTTGATTTCTTCTTTGACTCTGCCATTCTTAATGCATAGGATATTAGATGATTGATGTTTAAATGACTAAACCACATCAATGGTAGCAACTCCATCCTCAGTAACCATCACCTATAAATGAGGCTCTATTATATATTGATGATCCCCATAAGCCTTTTTGGATTCACACTATTAAGTTACTTGTGGAGGATGAGGCTACCACTTCATGACCATATCATCATTTTCTACCAAACGCTCATTGGCCATTGAATATCAACTCACCATATTACAGGGAGAGTTTGATTCTTTCTGAGCCATCATGATGCATCTTAACAACAGGTACAGTATGATCGAGTCTCAATTTCCCCTTTAGCTAATTGATTATTTTTTATGTTTCCAAAAAGAGGGAGAATATTTTTATAATATTATAAGGAAATGTTATAATTCAAGGAAGTATTTCTTAGTTGTTATTTTTATGTTTTCTTCATATGATGAACAATTTTTCTATGTCCTATTTCTATTTTTTTAAAATCTTTCTCTCAATAATGAGTTATTGTTATGATATTGATATATGTTTATGCATAAGTTAAAAGGTAGCTAAATATTATCTTAGTATAGGTTGCTATTAGCCTGGACAAAATCATTTGTTGTTTTCTAAAATGAAAATATTTTTCATCATCAAAAAGGGAGAGATTGATGAACCAAGGGAGGTTCAAATCAAGGATTTGATGATAACAACACATAAGTACTACTAATGAGTTTAATACTATTGATGATAAGGAATATCATAACAAAAATTTACTATATCAAAGGTTCGTAAAAGAAAAGATGATGTTTGTAGTCTTTAATATCAAGATCAAGTCAAAAAGATCAAGATACATCAAGGTTATTTTAAGTATTACTTATTGTAAGCTCACCTTGATTACAATTGATATTATAAAAGTCTCACCATGTATAAACATTTCATTTTACTTAATTACATAAGTCTTTACATTCATCAAGAGGTATTAAAGCTTTTTTTTAATATAAAAGGCTCTTAATCTTTCAAATAATCTTTGGATAACTTTTTAGGGAGTGTTTTTAATCATAGTAGTATTAATCAAATTGAGTTTGAGCATTTAAAGGTGTTAAAAACATTTTTTTATGGTGATTGGTTGAATTATATGGGTTGATGATCGACCAATATAGGTTAAAGTTGTTAAATTTTAAGTATAAAGAATATGTAAGAAAATTATTTAACGTATTGGTTGATCAATTTGATATATTCATTGACTAGTGTTCCAACAGCTAGTAAATCTAGTGTTATTTAGGCATATTAGTCAACAAGTGCATCGAACATATCTGTTGTACTAGATAGTTCTTGGCTTTAAAAGCTATTTTAGGTCATAAAATACTTTAAATGAGTGTTTTCTCATTGGTTTTAGATTAAGAAGCATTTTAGTGTCTTTTATACACATTTCAAAGTATTTTTCATTCATTTGATCTTTCTTTGTCTCATTTTGAGTATATGAGCCATTTTGTGATTATCAAAGTATCAAAATGGGCAAGTTTGAGTTGTAAGCAATTTTTGCAGTTTGCAATCATTTTATCAGATTCATGTAAAACTTTTTGGGATTCCTTTTTTACCTTAAAGAAATATTGAAGCGGAGGTTCATCTTTTATAAAATAAAATATTGTACAAATTTTATTCTTCGCCTTGAAAGAAGAGTTATAATGAAAATCCAAAATGAGTTTTAAGAATGGATTAAGATAAGAATTATTTATTGAACCATTATAAATCAGTTTGTGTTTCTCTTCCTTACTCTTTACTTTATTGTTGACAAGAATAATTAAACCATTTACTTTTGTTTCATTCTTGCATTTGTGATCATTTGTAGATATTATTTTATAAGTTAGCATAATATAGTTAAAATCTTGAATTCATCCTCCCTTTTAGGTGCCATTAGGAAATAACAAATATCATAACACTTAAAATAACATAATAAATTAATTAGTAGATTTTGTTCTTGTCAAACATACTACAACCACTTAATATTTTACGTAGATTATAATTTTAAGATTCATATATAGCACCCACTATATGATTTATAATTGATAATATCTCATATCATCATTCATTCTAAAAATTACATAAATATTATGTTTCTTTTAACTCTTCACCATACTCCTCTGCAACCCCTTCATAATAATTAATAATAATACTACACCAAATTACAATAAATTGTGATTATGATTTACCTTTCACAAAAAAAGATTTCGAAAACAATATAATAAATAAAGTAATAATAATAAGATAAAATTTATTTAGTAAAACCCTTATATTTAGTAATCCTATAATATATTCTATAATTTAGTATAGTAATTTTTGTTAAGGAAAATTTGTCTTGTAGTCCTCATGAAGGAAGTCTACGTTGAATCATAAAACTGATATAATTATTAAACTAATTTATATTCTAATTCAATATTGTCTAAAATAATTAAATTGAAAATAATTCTTTCAAAATAGATATAAAAATCACAATTGATTGAATAAAAGGTAAATTAAATATGGACAAACCTCATTTTATAATAACCTATTAGTTTTAAAAAAATGATCATTGATACATAAATCATCAATTTTTATTAATTTTTAAATAAAATAATTAACATACCCAAATTATTTTACCTCCCCTTTATTATTATTCTAATTAGTTATTAGTATTGATGCAATTAAAGTAAATTTAACAAATATTAGAAAATATTGAATATGAGCCATTGTATTCATATTTTAATTAGCTATTAACATATGAACTTTTTTTTTGAAAATTAAAAAAACATGGTCATCGGGAAGTGTTGGAATAATGTTAGGAGACTCATAATGAGTTCCACTTAAATATAATTTCAATTTTTCCCTTGAAGTTAACTTCTCACGTTAGTTTTTTTAATAAATATTTTACATAGACAAAAATTAGTTATCAAATTATGGGATTTAAATACGTATTGTATGTGTTACATTTTAGAGGCATTGGATTACTTGTAATGCATGGTTATATGTTTCTTTGTAAACACTTGTTTTTATTAGTGATATGTATAAGGTATATTATTAAGATTATTTATTTTAAACTTTAGTTTATTTTGATTATTATTAGATTTTCTAACATTGGTATTAGTGCTGAAAATGTGTATTTTGATCTTTTTCTCCTAAATATGAGCAGTTGTTTACTTTTTATTATTTAAAAATATTTTGTATATTGTTGTTTAGGGACTAATAAGTATCTCGCTACTTATATGAGGCTATTAAAATGGTCTTTGTAAATTTCAGTTTTTAAGAGCCACTTCAGAGTTTTTTTTAATCTGGTGGTAACTATGATAGGAATAATTTGATGTTTTTTAAGAAGTTAATGGTAATTCTATAAATGTGCTACATTGGCCATTATGGGAATTTTTAATTAATTATTTTAATTATTAAATTTATTAAGGTTTCGAGAATAATTAAATTTGACTTAATTTTGTTAGGTTTGACCACATTAGAAAATTAATATTTATATTATTTAACTATTATAGTGGGTTCAATTAATATGATTTATCTAATTTAAGTTGGGTTATTTAGGCCCAACCCACAAATGTCCAGTGAGCTTAAGCGGAATGGCCATATATGTTCAACTGATGTAGACTGAGCTCATTAGCCCATTTAAGGGCCACCCATGTTCATCTTTAAAAAGTTGAAAAGGGATTTTAGATCATGACCTCTCAAAAAGAAAGTCTAAGCTTTAATCGGCTTTTATACTCTTTATATATTCAAGTTTTACAAATCCATATTCATAAATCTTTTTAGCCAAATTCATCCTAATTTTTTAAGGGCATATATTATATTTACTCCTTGAGAATTCCATATTCCTTATATATTGAACTAAGGGAGGATCTAATCAATATTTTGATAATAACAAAATATAAATATTACTAATGTGTTTATTATTTTGATGAGAAACAATATGAAAATAATATGTCGTCATAAACTATAATCTCAAAAGATAAAAAAGAAATGATGAAGTTTGTAACTTATAAAGTGAAGATCAAGCTAAGAACAAAGGATATATCAAGATTCATCAAGATCATTTTATATTTTGTATCTTTAATTGTAATCCACTTTATTAATTTGGTGAATTTAAAGGCTCATCATGTATAAATATTTCATCTAATTCCATGTATAAACACTCTTTAAAGAATATTATGAGAGTGTTTATATCTTAATTGCATTAAAGAAATTAAGATTGAACATTTGAAGTTGCTAAATCATGTTTTTAAGGGGATTAGTCTACTTATATTACTTGCATTTCTCTTCCCTTACTCTTTCCTTTATTGTTTACAAGCATAATTAAATTCATTTACTTTTATTACATTCTTAAATTTGTGATAATTTATATACATTGTTTCATAAGTTATTATACTTTAGCTAAAATCTTGAGTTCACCCAATTGACCCCACTCTTGGGTGTCAGTAGTGAATAAAAAGTGGTATTAGAGCAATTTTATAAGGCTAATATTTCAAATGAAATCCTATAGAAAAGGTCGTAAAGGCATACCTAGAATAATTTTAATTATCATTTAACTAAGAGGGTCAAAATATTATAAGAGTCCCTTTCTTTGATAGAAATGACGATTTTTATTTAAAAAAATAAAATTTTAATTAATGGCTCAAAATGTCGATTTATAGGAAATTGTTTCAAGTGGTCTACACATTTCTACTAAAATTGTAGATGATAGAAACGTTGTCAAATTAAAAGAAGAATGTGATCCCTAACACAAAAGATCAATCTCCTTAAATAGTAAAGTTGTTCATATTTTGTTTTGTGGATTGGGAAGAAATGATTTTAATAAAGTATCTATATATGAACCAGCTCACAAAATAATTTGGCATACACTAAAAGTTACTTATGAAGGAACAAATCAAGTTAAATAAAGCAAAGTTAGCATGCTAACTCACCATTATGAATTGTTCTAGATGAAATATAATGAAATTATTTCTAACATATGTACTAGATTTATTGATATTATCAATGCTCTTAAAGGCCTTGAAAAGACCTACAAAAAGGGTAAACCAAATGTACAAGGCTCGCCACTTTGCGAGGGTCGAGTGAGGGACACCAATTGTATGTAGCCTTCTATTTTCCATTTATAAAGAGGCTGTTTCTATGACTCAAACTCGTGATCTTTTGGTCACAAAGGAGTAGCCTTACAAATTGCTCCACTAATGTTGAAATGGTTACGTAGTTACTTAAGTCACTACCAAAAATATGGGAAGTTAAAGTGATAGTCTTACAAGAAGCTAAATACCTATCAACTCTACCATTAGATTATCTTATTGGATCTCTTCTTACATACGAAATGAGGCTCTAAGAGACGTAACAATAAATGATACCTTCGAATAAAGGGAATTTATCATTCAAAGTCTTAAAGGAAGCATCAAGTAAAGAGGAAGATGTCTTATTTAGTGAAAGTGATGAAGAAGATATTGCTTCAATCACTAGAAAATTCAACAAATTCTTGAAGAAGAACTCCTCAAGAAGAAAGGACTACAAAGGTGGCAAGATAGATTCTAAACATAAATAAAATAACATTATTTGCTTTAAATATATGAAAATTGGACACTTAAAGTCAAAATTCCCTCTTCTCAAAGAAAGTGATAAATATGAAATGAATAAGTAGAAGGAGAAGAGGGAAAAGACAAAAAGAGGGGACTTTTGGGATGACATAAGAGACTCTAAAAGTGAAGATTCAGAATACAATGTAGCTTAAATGTATTTCATGGAAAAAGATGATGATGATAAGGTACTCTCTAATTTTAAATCATGTGATAATGATAATAGTGACATTGATTTAATATATAATAAACTTTTTGAGAGTCTTGGAACTATAAGTATGAAAAAAGCTATCTTTTAAACTTCAAAAAGTTCAAAAGTATCTAGATGCATACATGAGTGAAAATGAAAAGATAAAGAGTGAATTGCATAACATCAAAGCTTCTAAAGGTTTAGTCACAGTGGATAATCATGACTTATATCGTTTAAAGCATAAGAATGAAGATTTGAAGAGAGATCATGCATTATATCCAGAGTAGTTGACAATAGTATTGCATTTTTAGGAAAAAGAGAAGGAAACATTGATAGAATTGATCTCGATGATTTCTCTAACTAAGTGATGAAGTGTCTAATGTCTATTGTTGAAGATGTATAGATTTGGAATAACAGAATTAAACATGCAAGTATGGACCTTATTTCCATCCTCAACTCCAAAAAACTTGTAAATAGGCTCCCAAAGGTCAAATTTGAGAAAGATTTGTGGAGTTTGTCAAATGAAAAAACAAATCAAACGCTCATTCAAAAGTAAAAAGTTGGTAACTTCTACTAAACTTTTACAATTACTTCATATGGATCTGTTCAGACTAACTAAGGTTGCTAGTTTAAGTGGTAAATTTTATACTTTCATCATAGTTGATAATTTTATTTTTTAGATCTTATTTTTGAGCAAACAAAGATGAATGTTATAGGCTTTTTTCATATTTGTTAAAAGGGTACACATGAAAAGAAACTTTCTATTGCTTCTACTAGGATTAACTATAGCAAGGAATTTGAAAATTAAAGGCTTAAAAACTTTTGTTAGCATAACAATATCTTTCACAATTTTTCTTTGCCAATAATCCCTCAACAAAATGAAGTTATTAAAAGGAAAAATAGGACCATATAAGAAATGGCTAGAACTATGATCAATGAGTGTGATCTTTCTAAGTATTATGGGGTGGAGGTAGTTGCCACCATATATCACATCTCAAATAGAGTCTACATAAGACCAACCTTAGATAAAAAACCTATGAAATTTGGCATAGGAAGAAGACAAAAATCAATTACTTTAAACTTTTTGGTTATAAGTGCTATATTTTAAATACTAAAGATAACTTAGGAAAATTTGATTCCAAAATGGATGAGGGGATTTTTACTGACTATTCCTTAATTATTGAAGAATCTATGCATGTTATTTTTTATGAATCTACCCTCTTATATCTAAGCGAGATCTTGAAAATGCTGATATAGGTATATCCAAATAACTAGAGTTGTTAGCCCTAGAAGGAAACAAAAGTGATCACCAACAAATCACACATAAACATATTATCTAATAATGTGAGGGAAATAAGAAGGATGAGAAACTCCCAAGAGATTGGAAATTCAAGAAGAGCCATCCTCTTAACCAAAATTTTAGTGAATTTTCAACAAAGGGTATTCATTATATCTCATGTTAATGATTCATCTCTTATTACTTTTATTTATTAAGTTGAACCTAAAATGATAGAATAGGCCTTTAACAATGAAAATTGGGTTCTTGCTATAGATGAGGAGTTGAATCAATTTGAGAGGAATAAAGTGTGGACTTTAGTACCTAGACTTAGTGATCACCAAGTTATAGGCATCAAGTGGGTCTTTTAGAAAAATTAGATAAGTTAGGTACTATTGTGAGAAATAAAGCTAGATTGGTAGAAAAAGGATACAATTAAGGGAAAGGTAAAGTCTTTAATGAAACTTTTATTCCAGTGGGTAGGGTAGAAGCCATTAGGCTATTGCTTACATTTGCATCATATATGAATTTCAAATTGTTTCAAATGGATGTTAAAATTGCCTTTTTAAATGGTTTCATTCACTTGACTAACCTCCCAATTTTGAAAGCCATGATGCGCCTAACCATGTCTATAAACTTTCCAAAAGTTTTAAAACAATAGAAAATGGATTATCTAAAGGCAAGGTTGACATTAGAATTTTTATTAAAATGCTCAAGCATGATATCCTAATCAATCAAATTTATGTTGATGATATTTTTTTGGTACTAATAATAAACATATGTGTAAAGAATTTTTCAAGTGTATAAATATGGAGTTAGAGATGAGCATAATCAGATAACTTAACTTTTTTTGTCAAAATCCAAATCAACCAAATGAAGGAAGGTATCTTTATAAACCAAACAAATTGCACCCAAGAACTAGTCAAACACTTCAAAATGGAGCAAGACAAATCATTAGGGACACTTATAAGCATTATAATAAAATTGAACAAAGATCAAGAGGGTATACTAGTGGATGTAAAGCTCTGTCGAGGTATGATTGGTAACTTACTTTATCTTACTACAAGTAGGTCTAATATCATGTTTAGTGTTTACCTATATGATAGATTTCAATTAACCCATAGAAAATCACATCTGTTAGTCATTAAATGCATCTTTATATACTTGTGTGGAATCATTTCATTAGGAATCTGACACCCTAAAAATATTTTCTTAACTTAGTTGGTTAATTGGAAGAGGATTTTTTTCAGTAGCCATTTAGAAAGAAAGAGCATATTTGTTACTTGTTAATTCCTAAGAAATACATTAGTTTGTTGGTTTAGTAAGAAACAAATTTAGATGCTTTGTGTATAGTGGAAGTTCAATACATGACAGTTGGTAGTTATTATACTCAAATCCTTTAGCTTAGACAACTGTTGGATCGCGTATGGCTTGAGTATTCACAATACGCTGCGGAAGAGACCATAACACAACACGATGTATAACCGAAAACATATAGGATGCGTAAAAATACCTTTTTGACTCGGATTGGTGGTTGTTTTTCGGATTCGTAGACAATGCTACACGCGAATGTCCTTTACTGGTATCCACACGAGTATGCACGATCTGGGCTGCGGCTATTCGTGTGCTAGCACGTCCTGAAACGCTTTCGAATGCCGCACGCACTTCTCTCAGATGGTGGCTAGGGTTTTGTATTACAATGATGTCTCTTTCTTATGAGACCTAAGTTTCTCTATTTATAGAGAAAACCTAATTCCATTAAAGCCCAATAAGTTTCGGCCCATTATATCTCATATAATAAAAG
>JAOTJB010325042.1:0-13955 GCA_027123815.1 Erythroxylum minutifolium | reverse complement strand
TCTAAATCTTATGAAAGTCTTTGTTAGCTATTTTAATTAAATCTTTATTTTCTATTAAATTGAGTATTAAATATTTTCTGAAATTTTTGTTCTTGATTTTCTTATAGTAATGTATATGCTTATCTTATGATCCCACCACACATTTTTCCCGGGGTCAATACCTATTGAATTAATTTTTGTGATTTAATCTCTATTTTTATACAAAGGTAATTAAATGAATTTATTCGTTTTAAGTTCCACTGGTGGGGAATTCCTCCCCCGTGGGCCACGAGTCAAGATGTCACGTAGGATTTCGGTACGTGGACTCGCCTGGGGCGGGGTTCCAGCACTTATTAGCTCAATGGTAAGAGGCATCCACGAAAGCGGAACAAAACCGTGAGGTTGCGAGGTCGACTCGTAGTCAAAGCGGACAATTCTGATTAAGGTTGGATGCCGCAGTATCACCCGCAAACACATGCCGCAGTATCACCTGCAAACACCTACGGGTGGGGTGTGGGGTCCAACATGTACAATTTGACAGTATGATCATGTACAAGCCAAAGTTTTATATGTACTTAGTCTGTTGTATTGTGAGCATAACTCATAGAATACTGAATCAAATTGGATGATCCTGATGTCATTGGAAACATAAGACATGGTAGAACAATTTTTTAGGAGAAAGTGTTATCAAATTACTTTAATTTCCTAATGATAATAATCATGCAAAGTGGACCCAAAAGTATGTTTTTTTAGACAAAACTGAATTGATTAATGGTGTATTAGTATATGAATGAGTTTTGTGACAAGAATAATTTTAAGGAACCTGGAATTTGTCATGAATATGCATTGTACGTATTTAGTATACATGAATGTGCATAAATGAATTCATAATTGTACAAATTTTGATATGTATATGTACTATATGTTATAGAGGAGCACATTGAGTGTCATCACCTAAACATTGCCAGAACTTCAAGGCAATAACTTTCTGGAGTGATTTATGAGTAACCTATATGTGTGACCTTGATTTGTTCATAATATTTTGATTAAACTTGATTTTTTCTATATTGATTAGATAGTGATATAATTGTGACATTGATGATTCCAAACAATTGTTTGTTCGAGGAGTTTGATATTTGGGACTATATTGGGAGTGTTTGTGATTTGAATGTGAATTTGATTGTTCTGATTTCGAACATGAAGGTTCGAGGTATTGATTGATGAATGTGATATTGAAGTGTTCCTGGAATGTGAATTCGGACTGACTGTGTGTTTACTCAACATGTTTGTTAAAAGCTGGACTAAGGTCCGATGATAATGGTGATTTAAATGGTGAATGATTGATTGAATATGATAAATAGGAAGTGGATTGTAAATGTGTTCGAATGGGAATGATTGAAATAATGAATGATTTAATATTATTGTGCTGTATTTCATACACAAATGCATGATCAGATAAAGATAGTTATGACATGAGTAGCCATTGAATATGAGCTTAAAACTCCAGAATGTGGTATAGAGTCGAAGGCTCGATATGTACAATGAGCCTTATATTTACAACAGGTAAGGGACAGTATTAATGAAATCGGTATCCACAATGGATACGAGACAATGTAGGCACTCAGTCATAACAACGTAATAAATGAAAGTAGGTGATATGAACATTGCATATACACTTATTAAGTGTGATTGACTAATTGAATTGGAATGTGGTTATGTCATTAAATGAGATTGGGATATATGAAATATATGATATGTGATGCAAATTGTTAAATGGAAAGTTTTGAATTATGTTCTTATATGATTTGATATGTGGCATGAATTAGGTGAACCATCGAGGATGGTTACATCATTGAGTTCGTAAAACTCACCAAAATTGCAACGTTGATATTTGAGGTTCGAGAGAGGATATTAGAGACATACAGACTCTATTTGAGAAGTCTAATTCTTGTACTTTTATTAAGAAATAGCTTAAAGGTCAGTCAGCTGAGAATGAAGGAGTAGTTAGTAATTTTTGTACAAATTCTCTTTCAAGCAGTATGCTATGTATCGGGTTTGATATTGTATAGATTCGGATGGTTTTGTAAAGATACAATGTTAGTTTGGTTTTTATGAAATGAAATATAGAATGCAGTTTAATTGTAAAATTTGGTGACTTTTACGTATAATAGTTAATGCCATGATTAAGTTAGATATGTGTTTACTCTAATATGCCATTATTATAGATTATATACTGGAATGTCCACTTGGTGTTTCGCTATGTAATTATGGTAGTAAGGTGCTACATTTTAGTATCAAAGCATGGTTGGCATCTATAGGGACATATAGACATGTTAAATATGAAATATAGTGTGAAATGCGGATGATAACGGGAGTTATTGTTTATGATTGATCATCTAACATAGGTGATCAGGAAGGACACTCAGCTGACTTACGATGGACAAGAGCCATTAGAGAGTCTTCTATGCCTCGACCTAAGGGAATGCCTCCAAGAGTTCCCAAGAGAAGGGAGAGGAGGTATGATAGGCTACGAAAGCAGGGGGTTATAGATTTCTATGGAAGCACAGATCCTGCAGAAGCCGACGGATGGTTAGAGAGGACTGAGAGAGTATTTGATCAGATGGACTATGAGGCTGATGAGAGATTTGATTATGCAGTCTCATTACTACGAGGTACACCATATCAATGGTGGAATACTGTTCCAGGCAATACCACCAGGCCTTGTAATCTGAATTAGGTAGACGTTCTGAGGGCCTTAAAGGAAATTACATGCCTAAAATCTACCTGGATAAAAAGATGAAGGAATTTATGAATCTAAAACAAGACAAAATGAAAGTAGCAGATTATGAGATCAGATTTAATGAACAGATGGGTTATGCAACTGCTTTGATTCCTACTGAGGAAGACAAGTGCAGGAGATTTGAAGATAGATTAAACATGGAAATTTGAACAAGGCTAACAATCACCAACCTAAGCAGTTTTTCGGAGCTCAGAGCAGCCTCAATCTGAATAGAACAATTACTGAGAGATGATCAGGGAGAACATAGACAAGAGTCTAAGAAGACCTAGTGAAGTTCAAAGTAGTTTTGGCATGAAGTTTAGTACGCGCCAGAACAGACCATTTTGACCATTGGCTGGATCAAGACAGTCGAGGTTTTGACAAAGGGGTAATTTTGTACAGTCTGGCAGTGGAAGAGCTACAGTGTCTAATTAGATACCCAATTGTGAGTACTATAGGAAGAAGCACAGTGGTGAGTACTGGAGATTATCTGGAGCTTGCCTTAGATGTGGTTTGTTTTATCATCAGGTTAAGGGTTATCCTGCTACAATTGGAGCCCAGTCTGGTATGAAAGGGGGATTAGTGACTGAGACTACTGTTCAGTCGAGCTGAGCTAGTGGGGTTGGACAGAGAGGCCGAGGTAAAGGCAGAGTGAGTTCTAGAAGTCCTTCCATCAGAACTAAGGTTTGGAGCAACAAACCTCAGTCTCAGGCTAGAGTTTATGCTATGACCAGGCAGGATGCTCAGGATTTTCTGGATGTCGTTGCAGGTGCATTAATTATCTTTGATCATGAAGTGTTTGCATTGCTAGATCCTGGATCTATGCATTCATTTATTCCATCGCATTTGGCATTTAAGTTATATTGCAACAAAGAGTTACTGAGATGAGGGTTAGAGATGAGTATACCGATAGGTAGTATCACAGTAATTGGAGAAATCTACAAAAGATGTTTGATTAAAGTTGATCAGGTAGAATTGGAAGGAGACTTGATTATATTACAATTAAGGGAGATAGATGTCATTCTAGGCATAGACTGGTTTGCTGCTCATAGGCTATCATGAACTGCTACACCAAGGAGCTGGTATTGGAATCTCGTAATCATCCAAAAGTAGTTTTCAGAGGTATTAGTTAAGCAGTACCAGCCAGGCTGATCTCATTTATGAATGCCTTAAGGTTGATGCAAGGTAGATATGAGGCTTATTTGGCCCACATGATTGATACACGAGTTAAGCAAAACGTACAAGACATCCCTGTTGTTAAAGAATTCGAGGATGTGTTTCCCACTGAATTATCTGGTTTACCTTCATGCCAACAAACTGAGTTTACAATTGATTTGGTTCCTGATGCTACTCCTATATCCATTCCTCTATATAGGATGGCACCTAAAGAACTAAAGGAGTTGAAGGCTCAGCTACAAGAGTTGCTAGAAAAAGGTTTTATTAAACCTAGTATTTCACTATGGGGAGCTCCAGTTTTATTTATGAAGAAAGATGGCACTTTGAGGCTATGCATCGATTACAGGTAGCTGAATTGGGTAACAGTGAAGAATAAGTACCCGTTACCTAGAATTGATGATTTATTTGATTAAATACAGGGAGCTCAAGTATTTACCAAGTTAGATTTGAGGTATGGGTACTATCAGCTAAAGATTGCAGAGGTTGATGTACCGAAAAGTGCATTTAAGAGTAGGCATAGGCATTTTGAGCTTTTAGTAATGCCATTCAGGTTAACTAACGCCCCAGCTACATTTGTGGCCTTAATGAATAAGGTGTTTTAGCCCTACCTAGATAGATTTGTGTATTCAAAGAGTAGAGAAGAACATGATGAACATCTGAGAGTGATTTTACATATTATGAGAGAGAAACAGTTGTATACCAAATTCAGTAAGTGTGAATGCTGGTTAGATTAAATAGTATTTCTGGGTCATATAGTATCTGGACAAGGTATATAAGTGGATCCAAAGAAGATAGAAGCAATGATGAATTATGAAGCTCCGAGGAATGTATTACAAATTCGAAGCTTCTTAGGATTCGTTGGATATTATTGAAAGTTTGTCGAGGGGTTCTCGTTGATCTTAGCCCCTCTGACAAAACTTCTGAGGAAGAATGTAACATTCAAATGGAGTGATGTCTGTCAGAAGAGTTTTAAGGAGTTGAAACATTGGTTGACTACTGCACCGATATTAGCTATACCATCAAGAACTGGTGGATATGTGGTATACAGTGATGTTTCATATCAAGGATTAGGATGTGTATTGATGCAGAATGGCAAGGTGATAGTCTATGCATTGAGACAACTAAGGTCTCATAAGATTAACTATCCAGTACATGATTTAGCGTTAGTTGCAGTTGTTTTTGCTCTAAAGATGTGGAGACATTATCTATATGGAGAAACATTCCAAATATATACTAATCACAAAAGTTTGAGTTATCTTTTAAGTCAAAAGGAACTAAATATGAGACAGAGGAGATGGGTAGAGTTATTGAAAGATTATGACTGTACAATTGAATATCATCTGGGAAAGGCCAATGTGGTGGCTGATGCTTTGAACAGAAAGTCGAATACCAGTATAGCTCAAATTCAGTTATCGAGATTACGACACTTGATCCAATTAAGAGCTTTAAATGTGGAGTTAAATCTTAAGCATAATTACGTATTAATAGCCACATTAAAACTAAGGCCCATGTTACATGATAGAATAAGAAGGGTTCAGGGTAAGGACCTTGACATGGTGAAGCTCATTGAGAAAGTGAAGATTAATCCAGAGTCTGAGTTTGAATTGAAGAATGAGACATTGTTGGTTGAAATAAAGATTATGTGTGCCTAATATGGATGATCTGAGGAAGGAAATTCTAGAGGAA
Source organism: Erythroxylum minutifolium (assembly GCA_027123815.1). Lineage (NCBI taxonomy): Eukaryota > Viridiplantae > Streptophyta > Magnoliopsida > Malpighiales > Erythroxylaceae > Erythroxylum > Erythroxylum minutifolium. The sequence continues at coordinate 8,335 of JAOTJB010325042.1, read as the reverse complement.
GCACATATGGCCACTTATGCTATGCATCCTGATACTACCAAGATGTATAACACGCTAAATAAACGTTTCTGGTGGCCTGGGATGAAGAAGCAAATAATATAGTATGTTTCTAAATGTATGACATGCCAGCAGGTTAAAGCTGAACATTAGGCTCCAATTGGAAAGTTACATTCGTTACCTATTCCGGAGTCGAAATGCGAATGAATTACTATAGATTTTATAATGAGATTGCCTAAGACTCCAAGGCAAAATGATGTGATATAGGTTGTGGTGGACTGGTTGACTAAGTTAGCTCATTTCTTATCAGTGAGACAGAATAACTCTCTAGACCAGTTGGCCCGGAGGTATGTAAATAAAGTGATTAGATTACATAGGGTTTCGGTGTCCATTGTATCAGACAGGGATCTCAGATTCACATCAAGATTTTGGAAGAGTTTGCAGTCAGCTATGGGTACAAGGTTAAACTTCAGTACAATATTTCATCCTCAAACAGATGGATAGAGTGAGAGAACAATCCAAACTATTGAGGATATGCTCAGAGCATGTGCATTTGAGTTTCAAGGAGCATGGGATCAGTATATAGCATTGATTGAATTTACTTATAACAATCATTATCAGAGTAGTATCGGAATGGCACCATATGAGGCATTGTATGGTAGAAAGTGTCGATTACCTCTATATTGGGATGAAGAGGGTTTGAAAATGGTTGAAGGTCCAAAATTGATACAAGACATTGTAGATAAGGTGAAACTGATTAAAAGTCGAATAAAAATGGCTCAGGATAGACAGAAGAGCTATGTGGATCAGCATCGTCAAGATATGGAATACATTGTAGAAGAAAAAGTGTTTCTGAGAGTGTCGCCTTGGCGAGGTGTGTTAAGGTTTAGTAAAAAGGGTAAATTGAGCCCTAGATACATTGATCCTTATGAGATCCTTGATAGGATAGGACCTTTGGCATACAAGTTAGCTTTGCCTACTGAAATGTCTCAGTTGCATAATGTGTTTCATATGAGCATGTTACGAAGGTACAGATCTGATCCAACACATATGTTACAGACTCAAGACATTGAGATTAATAGCAATCTTAGTTATATTTAGTAGTTGATAAAGATAGTGGGTTATAAGACAAAGCATCTAAGAAATAGAGTGATTCCATTGGTGAAAGCCATTTTGGAGAAATCACTCGACTGAGGAGGCAACTTGAGAAATAGAGGATCATATGAGGAAACAATATCCCCACCTATTTGACTCTTCAAGTAAGAATTTCGAGGATGAAATTTCTTTTATGGGGGGCAAGTTGTAACATCCTGTGACTTATGATAAGGTTTAAATAGTGTTTATAAGAGGTTAAAGAGAAATTAGGAAGCATAATTTATGCTTATGCATGATGTGGCATACACATATATGAGAATATTGATTTTGCACATTAAAACATGCAATCATTGACACTTTCTGGGTAAATTTGATTTTTAATGGGAATTGTGGATGTTATTGTCTTAAAAATTAAATTAGAGTGGATTAAATGTGATTTGGCAATTTTGGTAATATTTCGAGTACTTTGAAAATTTGGAGTATTTTTGGAATAGGAAAAATGTTGAAATATGGATCAATCATTGCATGACAAATGGGCTCGTAAGTATTGTTAAAAAACTGACAAGTGGCCTAATGGAAGTGTTGCAATTGGCAGCACAAATGGAGGGCAAATGGGAGTCATGCATTGGAGACATGTGTCAATGCATAAATGAGACACCTAGTAGCTTAGGTGTTAAGTTCTTGTAAAGAAATTTTTGTAGCCCTCACTTTGTTTTCTCCTCCGAAATCATCATTGTCATGTTCTGAATTTTTGCATCAATATCACACGAAGTCTTTTATCAAACTAGTCATTAAGGGAGCTACCTCATGTTATCCTTTATGTTGCTGTCTTTATGGTGTGAAGATCATCTTAGTTCCACCTTGATCTTGAGGTTGGTCTTGGTGGCTTGAAAGGGGCTGATATAGTTGGATCTTTAGAGTACTAGATTGGCTTGATTTTTGAGCTAGAATTGGAGTTAAATATGTAAGTAACAATTTGAGCTTTAAGGCATGTTAAATGGCTTGATAATGATGTTTGAATTGGACTGAAATGGATGTGATATTGGTGAAGAAGAATTGTCGGAATATGTTAGTTGTAGTATTTTCTCTGAACATCCTTTGTTCTTTTTGTTATAACGTCATCTCCTGATGTCCAAATGACATGAGACTTTAACCAATAGACTCATAACACATTTGTCTTCAACTCTACCAAAATATATGAACATCTGAATCCATTTGGAAAAGATTGAGTGATAAATTTAGAATGAAAATATGAGTGTGCTGGAATATTGTTAATTGGAATGATTTCACTAATCATGCTTCGCTATTTTGGCTATATTTTGATCTGTAGATTTCTAAATCAGTTGATTCTTAATTCAGATTAAAGTAGAGACATTAGTTACAACATTAAGAAGTAGACTTTTAATTTTGTCTCTAAGTATTTCAAAATCTGACTTGAAATTGAGTCTTGACTGACGCTGTAGAACTACTTAAGACAAAAATCATGTCCTGTGGTTATTGAATAAACTATATTGATAGTGGCCAAATTCGAGAAAGTTGTCTTAACAAAAGTTGTAAACTATTCTCTTAGCTTTTAATTGGTATAAAATTTGTAATTTTTGGATATGTGAGTTGAGAGATATGAATTGTACAATTTGACAGCATGATCATGTATAAGCCAAAGTTTCATATGTACTCAGTCCGTAGTATTGTGAGCATAAATCATAGAATACTGAATCAAATTAGATGATCTTGGTGTCATTGGAAACTTAAGATATGGGGAACAATTTTCTATAAGAAAGTGCTATCAAATTACTTCAATTTCCTGATGATAATAATCATGCGAAGTGGACTCGAAAGTATGTTTTTTTTAGACAAATCTGAATTGATTAATTGTGTATTGATATATGAACGAGTTTTGTGACAAGAATAATGTTAAGGAACCTGGAATTGTCATGAATACACATTGTACATATTCAGTATACATGAATGTGCATAAATGAATTCATAATTGTGCAAAATTTGATATGTGTGTGTATTATATGTTATAGAGGAGCACATTAAGTGCCATCATCTAGACATTACCGGAACTTCAAGGTAATAACTTTCTGGAGTGATTGTGAGTAACCTAGATGCGTGACCTCAATTTAGAAACGTGTTCTATTTATAATATTTTGATTAAACTTGATTTTCTATATTGATTTGATATTGATATAATTCTGACATTGATGATTCTGAACAATTGATTGTTCGAGGAGTTTGATATTTGGGACTATATTGGGAGTGTTTGTGATTTGAATGTGAATTTAACTGTACTGAATCCAGACATGAAGGTCTTAGGTATTGATTGATGAATGTGATATTGAAGTGTTCCTTGAATGTGAATTTTGACTGACTATGTATTTACACAACATGTTTGTTAAAAATCGGACTAAGGTTCGATGATAATTGTGATTGAAATTGTGAATGATTGATTGAATATGATAAATAGGAATGGGAATGTAAATGTGTTCGAATGGGAATGATTGAAATATTGAATGATTGAATATTACTATGATGCATTTCATACATGAATGCATGATTAGATAAAGATAGTTATGCCGTGAGTAGCCACCGAATATGAGCTTAAAGCCTCGGAATGTGGTATAGAGCCAAAGGCTCGATATGTACAATGAGCCCTATATCCGCAACGGATAAGAGACAGTATCAATGAGCCTAGTATTTATAATAGATATGGGGTAGTTTAGGTATTTAGTCACAACAACATAATAATTGAAAGTGAGTCACATGAACATTGCATATATAGTTATTAAGTGTGATTGACTGATTGAATTGGAATGTAGTTATGTCATTAAAGGAGATTGGGATATGTGAAATTTATGATATGTGATGCAAATTGTTAAATGGAAAGTTGTGAATTATCTGCTTATATGACATATGGCACGAATTGGGTGAACCATCGAGGATGGTTACATCATTAAGTTCACAAAACTCACCAAAATTACAACGTTGATATTTCAGGTCTGAGAGAGGACTAATCCTTATACTTTTGTCAAGAAATGGCTAAAAGGTCGGTCAGCTAAGACTGAAAAAGTAGTTAGTAGTTATTGTACAAATTCTCTTTCAAGCAGTGTGTTAATTTGTTATGTATATGGTTTGATATTGTATATATTCGAATGATTTTGTAAAGCTACAATGTCAGTTTGGTTTTTATGAAATGAAATGAAGAATGTAATTTGATTTTTAAAATTTGGTGACGTTTATGTATAATAGTTGATGCCATGATTAAGTTGGATATGTGTTTGCTCTAACATGCCATTATTATAGATTATCTATTGGATTGTCCACTTGGTGTTCCAGTATATAATTTATTGTAATGGGGTGTTACATTTTGGTATCAAAGCAAGGTTGGCATCCATAGGGACATATAGACATGTTAAATATAAAATATAGTGAGACATACAAATGATAATGGGAGTTATTGTTTATGATAGGTCGTCCAACGTAGGTGATCAAGAAGGACACTCAACTAACGTAGGATCGACAAGAGCCAGTAGAGAGTCTTCTGTGCCTCGACATAAGGGAATGCCTCCAAGAGTTCCTGAGAGAAGGGATAGGAGGTATGATAGGCTACGAAAGTAAGGGGCTATGGATTTCTACAGAAGCACAGATCCTACAGAAGTCGAGGGATAGTTAGAGAGGACTGAGCGAGTATTTGATTAGATGGACTATGAGGCTGATGAGAGATTTGATTATGCGGTCTCATTACTGCAAGGTCCAGCATATCAATGGTGGAAGACTATTCCAGGTAGTACCACCAGGCCTTGTAATTTGAATTAGGGAGACTTTCTAAGGGCCTTTAAGGAAAATTACATACCCAAAATCTACCTAGATAGAAAGATGAAAGAATTTATGAATCTGAAACAGGGTAGAATGTCAGTAGCAGATTATAAGATCAAATTTAATGAACTTATGCAACTGCCTTGATTCCTAATGAGGAAGACAAGTGTAGGAGATTTGAAGATAGGTTGAGCATAGATATTCGGACAAGGTTAGCTCTTACTAACTTGAGAAAATTTACTAAGCTTAGAGCAGCCTCTATCCGAATAGAGCAATTGTTGAGGGACAATTAGTCTGAGAAGAGATCAGAGTCTAGGCAGAAGAGGCCTAGTGAATTTCAGGGCGGTTCTAGCAAAAAGCTCAGTAAGCACCAGAATAAACTATTTTGACCACCGACTGGATCAAAACAGTCGGGGTTCAGACAGAGGGATAGTTTTGTACAGAGAGAGAGCAGTGGAAGAAGTGCAGTGTTAGGTCGGATACCCAATTGTGAGTACTGTGGGAAGAAGCACAGTGGTGAGTGCTGGAGATTGTATGGAGCTTGTCTTAGATGCGGTTCATTTGATCATCAGGTTAAGGATTGTCCTGCTACAATCAGAGTACAGTTCGGTATGAGAGGAGGATCAGTGAGTGAGACTACTGCTCAGTCGAGTCGAGCTAGTGGGATTGGACAGAGAGGCCGCGGCAGAGTGAGGTTCAGGCTAGTCGAGCTAGTGAGGTTCGGAGCAACAAACCCTAGTCTCAGGCCAAAGTTTATGCTATGACCAGGCAGGAGACTCAGGATTCTCCGGATGTAGTTAGAGGTGCGTTGCTTATCTTTGATGATGAAGCATTTTCATTGCTAGATCCTATACATATTCATTTATTGAACTGCATTTGGCATTTAAGTTGCATTGTGATAGAGTTATTGAGATGGGGATTAAACGTGAGTACACTGATAAGTAGTACCATAGTAACTAGAGAAATCTGTAAGAGATGTTTGATTAGACTTGATTATATTACAGTTAAGGGAGATAGATGTCATTCTAAGCATGGACTGGCTTGCTGCTCATAGGGCTATCATGAATTGCTACACCAAGGAGGTGGTACTGGAATCTTCTAATTAGCCGAGAGCAGTTTTCAGAGGTATTAGTCAAGCAGTACCAGTCAGGTTGATCTCATTCATGAGTGCCTTGAGGTTGATGCAAGGTAGATGTGAGGCTTATTTGACCCACGTGATTGATACACAAGTTGAGCAGAATGTACAGGACATCCCTGTTGTTAGAGAATTCCAGGATGTGCTTCTCACATTTTGAATCCTCCTTCTTTATTTCCTTATTGTAATTTGATTTCCTTATTGTAATAAATAATGTTTAAAGAAGGATGAGAAGACCAAAGACAAGCCAAAGGAAGAGAAGAACAAGATGGATCCAAAAGGTACTTTTAAAACTCCTAGTTCTTCTAGGTCCAATTCTGAAAAGCATAGGACTATTAAATGCTTTAAATGTGTTGGTGTTGGTCATATTGCTTATCAATGCTCAAACAAGAAAACAATGTTTGTGAGAGGAGGAGAAGTTGTGTCTGACGAGGAAGAAGATGATTTGGCTTCCATGCCTAAGTTGGAGGATTGTTATGATGTGGAAGTTGAGGATGCACCTAGAGGTGAATTACTTGTTACTAGGCATGTTTTGAATGCTGAAGTGAAGGAAGATGGAATTGAGCAAAGAGAAAACATTTTTCATTTTAGATGCCTTGTGAATGAGAAGATTTGTTGCCTAATCATTGATGGACGTAGCTGCACTAATGTGGCTAGTACATTGATGGTGGAAAAATTAGGGTTGGAGTGCTTGAAACACCCTAGGCCGTATAGGCTACAATAGCTGAATGACATGGGGGAAATCAAGGTAAATAAACAAGTCCTTGTATCTTTCTCCACTGGTAAGTATTATGATCAAGTACTTTGTGATGTTGTACCTATGCATGCTAGTCATTTATTGCTTGATTGACCTTGGAAATATAATAGAAGATTGTTATATGGAATAAATTAGGAGCTAAACTTTTGTTTTCTACAACTTGTCATCCCCAAATAGATGGACGAACGGAAGTAGTTAATAGAACCTTAGGATCTTTATTGCGTTCTGTTGTGGGTAAAAATTTGAAAACTTGGGAAGATTGTTTGCCTTTGATTGAGTTTGCATATAATAGAATCATTCATTCTTCCATAGGTTATTCTCCATTTGAGATTGTGTATGGTTTTAACCCATGAACTCCATTGGAATTGTTGCCTTTACTCTTGAATGAGATTGTTAATGTAGATGGGCAGAAAAGGGTTGAATTGGTTAGGAAAATACATGAGAAAGCTAGGCAACACATTGAGGAAAAGAATAAGAAGTATGCTCAAACAGCCAATCAATAGCGCAGGGTGATGAAGTTTGAGCCTGGAGATTGAGTTTGGGTGTACTTCAGGAAGGAAAGATTTCCTCAACAAAGGAAGTCTACGCTATATCCTAGAGGCGATGGTCCTTTGCAAGTGCTTGAACGCATCGATGACAACGCCTAGGGTGGAGTTGCTAGGTGAGTATGGTGTTCGTGCTACTTTTAATGTTGCTGGTCTATCTCCCTTTGATAATGTAGGTTTTAATTCGAGGACGAATCCTTTTGAGGAGGGAGGGAATGATGCAACTCACCAAGACAATGGAGAATTGAGGATGCCAATGGGACCAATTACAAGGTCACGCTCCAACAAGTTCAAGGCACAATTTCAAATTTATCCACAAGCTTTTGTTTCACAAGAACTTCAAGAAGTTTTGTTCATCAAGCTTGGGGAAGAGCTTAGGGAGATGCCTAAGTGTGTGTGCACATTGGAGGTATCAAACTAAAAGGGCTAACATTTATCTAATTTTCACAAGCACAAGTCTAATCAATGGGTTTGGGCTTATTTTATCTTGGAAAGGGTGTGTGGACTTCTTTTGGACTTTGTCATGAGCTGATTTGTGTTAAGTGTGCATGTGCTTCATTAAAAAAGTCATATGCATGTTTTATTTTAAGAAACAAAGCATGTGGGCCTAGTTTAAAAACCCAATCCGCCCCTCTTAAGTTAACCTTCTATGTTTTCTTGTTTCCTTATCCTATTTTGACTAAGCTTAGGCAATTTTAATTAGTTTTGAAGCCCAAATCCATGTGGGATTTGTTTTTGGGCAGATTTGTTCAAGAAAGCCTTTCTGGATGTTTTGAGCTTTCTTTAAGGTTTTTAGGTTATCTTTGTTAGGGTTTGTATTGTACAAGGGTATTTAAACCCTTGCTTTATGCAAGAACTTCATATTAGACGTGAATAAAAATTGGAAAGTCTTCTTCCAGAGAGAATTCGAATTCTTGCTTGTTTTACCTTAAGGATTGATTCAACTTATCAAGTAAGTTCTAACTTGTGGCGTTAATTCAATTCTTG
>JAOTJB010325034.1:0-13955 GCA_027123815.1 Erythroxylum minutifolium | reverse complement strand
CTTAATAATTAAAATATATTTTAAATTAATATTAATTTATAATAAAATTTTAATTTTTAAATTATTTAGTTTATTAAAATAACATAACTTTATTAATAATTTGTTAATAAATATTATATATGAGATTAAATAAATTTATTTAATTAAAAATAATTTATTTTTAAGTTTTATGTAATATGTAGTTATTATCAGTGATAAAAATATAACTACATTAACATCAATAATCAAACAGGTTTTTCTTTTTTTTTTAAAGAAAACCAGAAACAAAAAAACTGAAAACTACAACAGAAAAACAAAAGTATAACCAAATGGTCCTATGTAATTAACGGTAATGACGTGATATACACATCCTAGTAATCAGATACATCAAATTATAAAATACAAGTGACGATAATGTCATATCTCCTCCTCCTCCTCCTCCTCCTCCTCCTTGGTAGGAGCTGGACCCGTACTACTATATCGATTATTAGCCAAATCATAGAAGGGTTGAGATTTTGTAAAGAAATTTCTTACGAGTGAGCTAACTTTCCTTTTTTACTTGAGCAAGTTGCAATAAGATGTCTTAGACATAACAGAATTTCAGAGTTTTTGATTCCACAACTTCTATCTTTCATACGAACTTAGGTTTAGAATCCTTGGATGGTAACTATTTCATTCCTAGTTTTCTAGGAGTTCGAGGCATAAACATGTTAGGTTCCTTCATCTTTTGTTGGCTATGTGAGAATGGTTCCTTTGAGTAGCTGCATTCGAATTCAAAAGTAAGTTCCAATATTTTTCTCAATGTTGATGACACCACATGCTCTTGCCTTAAAAAGCTTGCAACATTTGGATTTGTCTTCATGATAGTATCCAACATAGGCCCAAGTTTCTTAGAAACCCTGACCAACCCTCCTGAACTAGAGTTTGTGACTCCTCGTCTTCATCATCATCACACACCAATATGGAACTTTGTTTTCCTAAACTCCCCTAAAGAATGTCTTCATTTTTTAATTAATAATGTGATGTGTCTCATTATTATGTGTATACCATATGGTAGATCGAATATGTTGGTATAGTATGTCACGGAAACATTGTTAAATATGGGACGGTGGACTATTTTATAACAAATTAAAATTTTAAACATTTTATTACTAATTTAATTAGTAGTTTTGAGTATTGTAAAATTGGATAAATTTCAAATTTTAAATTATAATTTATCTTTTATTAAAATTAATATAAATATTATATTTTTAAACATAATAACTATAATATAAAATTATTTTATGTTTAGAAATATTTAAACAAAATATATTCTTAATTTAAATTTTATAATTTATAATTTTGACATAATATTTTTATATTTTGAACTCTGTCTCTATACTAACCAGTATGATTAATATAAACCAAAATTTTGTGGTATAACTTAATACAATATAAGGTATTTTAGTAATGTTTTTGGACTAATATGAAACATATTAATTGATATAATACGAAAATCATAACATTAGTTTAGACTTCAAATCTTCATTAGGCTAGTGCAATAAACTTGAGACTAGTGAATCGTTTAACTACTAGGATTAGAAAGTTTAGCTTTGAAAGTTTCCCAATCTTTGAATAAAAAATGTGCAACAATGTTAACCAACCATCCTTTTCCTTTTTTTTGATCTTTTAATATTGAATATTATTAAATAATCCCACAATATTATGCAAAGCAAAAAGTTCAAAACAAAAAAGTTCAAGTCTAACCCATTTTAGACTAACTCAACCTAAAATCAATGGATAAGTTCAATTTGATCGAACTCAGATTCGACTTAACAAAATTTTTTAGTTTAATTAATTATGAGAATCAAAGCAAATTAGCTCAAAATTAGTATATCTAAATAAGTTTGAGTATGTGAGATTCTCATATCGATTGGAGAGGGGAATGAAGTACGCCTTATAAGGGTGCGAATACCTCTCCTTCAAAGATGCGTTTTCCCAAGGTTAGGAAGAGCAAAACCATGACGGCTTAGCTAGGCCAAGGCTCAAAGTAGACAATATCTGTAGGCGGGTGATCTGGGTGGGCGGGTAGTCTGGGTTGTTACAAATGGTATTAGAGCCAGTACTCGAACCAGTGTGTCAACAAGGACGTTGAACCCTAAAGGGGGTGGATTGTGAGATTCTCATATCGATTGGAGAGGAGAACGAAGTAATCCTTATAAGGGTGCAGATATCTCTCCTTTAAAGATGTGTTTTTCTAAGGGTGGGACAAGCAAAACTGTGAGAACTTGGCTGGGCCAAGGCCCAAAGCGGACAATATCTATGAGCGGGGTAGTCTGGGTTGTTACAGAGTAGGTTCATACTTAAGCCTTATAGGGCCTAGAGCCAACTTAACCCATTATGATCACTACAAAGTATCGCTTCTTATTTGACAACATATTTAAAGGTTAATAAGAACTAAAATAAATGAATTTGATGTATGGAGAAGAAGGTTAAGTGACATATATTTGATATATACATAATATAACTTGTGCTTTAAAACCCACAAGACCCATGTCCAAAAGTCTCAATGAGTTATATCTCATACAACTCATTTTTCTTATTATCCTCATTACACCTATGCCACTGTTTTGGCCATACCTTTAGAGATTTGTATGCATGTAATATTACATTTCTACTTGTACATATAACCTTTGCTATATAAGAGGAGATTTAACTCTCAATAGATGAATGCCATTTTGAACCTTTATTAAAATATTTTATCTTAAAGATGCTCTAGTCTAAAAAATAATCCACTATAAAATTATTGAGTACATCAAAGTGGGTTCTCCATTAAAATTAATGAGTACATCAAAATGAGCTTTCCAAAAGCTCGTTCCTTATACCAAAGGAGAAAAATAATAGTAAGCTCACAAAGATGAAGATAACAACCACATAAAGACTAGAAATAGAAAAGTATAAAGTGGTCACACTAGCCACACAAGATAGCTATGAAAAAAGAGTGAAAATACTCACACTCACTAACTGCACCAATCGCAAGTTTTGACCAAGTGAAAAAGGAAAAGTTATCTTCAAGACGCCATATAAAGCTCCAACAAAGAGAGGAGAGAAAAATGAAAAATGTGGATGGTCACATCACTCACCAAACACCTAAAAATTAAGAGTCAAAAACTTCTTTATAAAGGTTACACTTCTTCATACGAGATGCACACAATTCAAACACTTCTTTTAATTATAGTGAGCTTTATGCATGAAACTTTTCCCTCGATAGAGACTTTTTCATCATATCTAAGTCATTTTCTTCTGTACCCAATTTTTTAAGCTCAAGCAACTTAGAATCCAGAACATCACATAACCAATGATATCTCCCATTAATATATTTATATCTACTATAGAAAGTAGGACTCTTGCTAAGATGTATACCACTCTGACTATCCAAAATAAAATTATACCTCTGTTAAGTAAAACTAAGTTCTTAAAGAAACTTATTCATCCAAAGCAAATCTTTATAAGCTTCAGTTAGAAAAATAAATTTAGCCTCATTAGTAGATAAATGTAACACACTTTTGCAACTTAGATTACCAAGCCACGACTCCCCCTATAAGGGTAATTAGATAGCCTGAAGTTAACTTTCTTAAGTGGACATCACCTGTCATATTTGAATCAGTGTACCAAATAAATAGGAATTCTTACCTTAAACTTAGTTTCAAACTAGAAGTATCTTAAATATATCTTATAATTTACTTTATAACATTTAACCTCTTTTTTTCTATATTAGAGAAAATGGTTAATTGTATCAACTATATAAGTAATATCTGATCTTGTGCAAATTATAGTATACATTAAACTTCCTAATATAGATGCATAAAAATATTCTACATATCTTCTTTCTCTTTCTCACTAGATTGAGACCATAAAACCTTTTGGTTGTTCTATATAAATCTCTTCCTCCAAATCACCATAAAGAAAAGTGATTTTCAAATCCAACTATTCAACCTCCAAATCAAAATTGGATGTTATACTAAAACAGCTTTGATGGAAGACATATTAACAACAAGTGAGAAAATTTCCTCAAATTCAATTCCTTTTTCTGTATAAAGCCTTTGAAAACTAACCTGGCTTTATACCACAGATGAGAAGGATTTCTTCATTCTTCACTATATAATCTCATCAATTCTAAAAATATTTAGACCCTTAGTCAAACTAATCGACTCAAAAGTATGGTTATCATATAAAGATTCTATTTTATCTTTATTAGTTGTATCCCACTCATCCCTATGATCACTTTCCATAGCCTCTTCGTAGCTCTTAGGTTCTCCCCTATTAGTAAGGAGTACATATTCATCAGATGAATAACAAGTTGATGAAGTTATTTCTCTAATGGACCTTTTAAATGGAACTATAACTTATTAATAACCTCAAGAATTAAAGCATCTACTTTATTAGCAACATCACCATCAACACCTTTAACTTGATCATTATGAATATGATTATACAAATGATTCTGATTTCTAAACTTAACTATATTAAGCATATGTGTCTTTGAGCATTCTTTACAACAAAACATACACAAATGGTTGTGGGAAACTTCCTTATCATACCATACATAATTAGGAACTTTAAACTACGAAGCAATAGTAGGAAATAAGTTGATAACACGTGAAACAATGTATAAAGCCATACTTGAAAAAGACTCACTCTACTAATCTTCTATTCATCCTAACTACTAGACCATTCAATTAAGAGTTTTGGGAGGCGACTTCTGGTATCTAATGCCCTCTTGTCGGTAGTACTCATCAAAGGATCTAGATTACTCTCCACCTTTATTAATAAGAATACATTTCAACTTCTTTTCATATTCCTTTTTAATAGAAGTTTGAAACTTCTTATAGACACTAAATACCTTATCTTTTAACTTCAAGGAATAAATCTAAAGTTTTTTAAATAATCATCAACAAATGTCATAAAATAAAGTACAACACTAAAAGTCCTATCTTTATTGGACTATATAGATCTAAATGTATTAACTCAAGTAATTTTGAATTTTTAGAAGGAGGATGGCTTTTAAAGAATACCCTATTTTATTTACTAGCAAAGTAGTAAGAAAACTTCTGCAATCTTACACCTTTCAAATTAGAAACTAGATTCTTCATGGTTAAAAAATCAACTACCTTCTCTCTGATTTGGCCAAATCTTTTATACTATAACTCTAAAGAGTTATCACTCTTAACTACATTAATAGTATTAATAGAAACTTAAGCTTTAGTCCAACAAAAACCTAAAGATTTCTTTCCATAAGCCATAATCAAAAAACTTTGGTGATCTTACATTGATTATCACCAAAAGTAATTGACTAGCCATCATCATCAAAAACACTTGTAGAAATCATATTTACATTCTTCAAAAATAACTGTGAGCCATTTTTTATCTTTAATATAACTATTTTAATGCCAGTAACCTATGATAGACCATCATTACCCATTATTAAAACCCTATGATCAACTGAAGTGTAAGATGTGAAGAAATCCTTCCTTGATATTATATGAAAGTAGGCACCACTTTTAATAATGCAAATGACTCATCATAAGCAACATTAGTCATATCTTTACCACGAACATACATAAGATGATATGTAGTAATAATGGAAACTTGATCATCACTATCTTTATCTTTCTTCTCTTACCTGTCTGTATTAGCCTTGTTCTCCATTTTAAACTTAAAAAAAAGTTCTTAATTGTCCCTTTTTCCATAATGATGACATTTAAGATCTTTGTACTTTGAATTTGATTTGCTTTTATTCTTCCATAATGATGACATTTAAGATCTTTGTACTTTGACTTTGAATTGCTTTTATTCTTACTTTTTCATTTTGTCCCTTGCCTCTTTCTTTACTTTTACCCATATTTTTAGTAACTAAAACCTCAAAATGAGAAGTAGAGCCCTCTTAAGCTCTTTGTCTTACTTCATTCAAAATAGAAGATTTTATATAATCCATAGTCATTATACTTCTAGGAGTAAAACTAGTCAAGGTCACGTAAGATTCTCTTAAAAATCAGGTAAAATATTGACCAATAAAATCTCGAAATCGTACCTTCAAATCTTACGCCATACTAAAAATTTGATCAAAGCAATCTTGAAATTCATTTAAGTGATCAAAAATGGAACTACCTTCCTTATACCATAAATTCATAACTTGTTTAAGCAAAAACAATTTATTATTACCTATCTTTGATGAATACAAGGATTAAAGCTTGTCTCACAAAGTCCTGGTATGTGATTCCTTTGAGATATGATTCAAAAAATTATCATTTATGCTCACTATCTTGTTAAATCGTAAATCATAAATCATCTCATGCTCAAATGCCCATTCTCAATCACTTTTAGAATCGGGCTTTTCCGTGGAAAGTATCGATAAATACATCTTTTTCATAAATAATAAAGTTTTCATCTTTGCTTTCCATTTATGATAATTTGTGCCATTCAAACTAATTATTATATTTTAATTAAACTCCACCTTTAATCAAGCTAAACCCACAAATAATGAACAAAAGTTATGATTCCATTTGTTGGAAGGGAAAGGGAGAGATACATTCAACGTAATGGAAAAGAAAATAACGCAATATAGTGATGGGCAAAATAAAACCTTTACTAACTTGAACGAAACTATAAGGAGCAAATATAGATGCATAAAAAAATAAATCACATAGGAGAACACTAATTTTTTAATGTAGAGAACCTTCTAAATATAAAAGTAAAACTACAAGATCTAGTCTAAATAATAACCCTTTATAAAATTAATGATTACATCAAAATGAGTTCTCCAATAGATTAAGAGCTTATAAAAACAAATACTTATCAACAAAAATGGTAATCAACAATGCATATGTCAAAATCCAAATATACTATGAAGATTCCTTTCGATACCATAATATTTCCTTCCCAATACCATGACTGTTCTTCTCTAGTATCATGTTAATTGTGCAGTGTTAACTTTAACAGCTTCTTTAAAAGCTTTTTCCTCACACCAATGGAGAAAAATGGTAGTAAGCACTCACAAAGATGAAGAGAACAACCACATCAAAACTAGAAATAAAAGGATATAAAGTGTCATTCTAGCCACACACTAAGCACGAAAACAACTATGACAAAAGGTGAATATACCCACACTCACCTTCCATACTAACTAAAAGTTTTGGCAAAGTGGGAAGAAGAAAGTTGTCTTCAAAACTCCACACATGACTCTACCAAAGAGAGGAGAGAAAAATTAGGAATATAAATGGTCATAACACTCACGAAGCACTAAAAAATGAAGAGTCAAAACCTTCTTCATAAAGGTTCCACTTTTCCACACAAAATGCACACAACCTAAACACTTCTTTTAATTATAATGGTCTCCAGTTGAGGAGGATCCATAATAAATCATGGCTTATGTTTAGTATTGGAATTTAGCAAACTACAAGTATTTAGGGGAGGACACACCTACATAAAACGCAAGATAAAAATCCCATTAAAACTAAGGATGCATTCAAATAAGGTAAGAATATCAATACATTCAACAATTCTACAACATATAATGTTTTCTTCAGGAGATCTTCATTATGTATAATGAAAGATTTTTTATCTTGATGTCGACTATTAATGAATTTATCAAAGGATCATAATATGGTAGAAGTAGGTAGTTACTTGATGATGTTATTAAAGGTTGACAAGAAAGTCATTTCCTATTTACATAAAATTACCTTATAAGACCCAGAAAGGGCATGAATAGGGAAGACTACAAAGGAAACAATATAGCTAAATGTAAGAGTTTCAAAAGATTTGACTATTGTGAATGTTAGAGAAAAAGTGAATCCCTTTAAAAGAATTCCATAAAAGCCTTGTTGAAGGAATATGTTAACATATTCGTCTAGTAACTTGTAGAGTTGCATAAGTTGATCCTAAAATCATCATTTATAACTTGAAATATCAACCTCAATTCCAGGATAATGAGGTAGTGTGTTCTTTGCTATAGAAAGACAACTTATCAAGGAAGGGGAAGTAGAGAAGTTATTGAATACTAACTTTATACTTGAGCATGATACCATAAATGACTAACCAATGTTATGATGATAGAAAAAGATAAGAGACAAGTGGAGCATATGGACTTCACTGACTTAAATAGATCTACCCAAAAGATAATTACCATTTTCCAAAAATTGATTAACTTGTACATCTAACCACAAGTTTAAAATGGTTGAGCTTTATGATAAAAACATCATTTATAACTCACAATGCCATATACTATTACAATGTTCTGCCCTTTGGGTTAAAAGATGTAGGCGATTCATACCAAAAATCGATTAATAAAGTTCTTAAGCTTCAATAAGGGTAAGATGTGGAAGCTTGAGTGGGCAATTTCATATTCAAAACTAAGAGCAAAGGCGATTATTTGAGAGAATGTTTTCATATAATTCATATATTAAAGGTGAATGTCATTTGAAAAATGTCTCCTTTAAGATCCATTAAAGATAAGTGAAGATTAACCAAGAGGATAATAAGCTTGTTGAAATTCTTGTCAAAATGTATAGATCATTATTTACCATTCTTATACATAATCAAACAAGCAAAAGATTATAACTTAGGCCATGAGTATTAATAGATCTTCAATCAACTCAAAGCATACTTGCATAATCCTCTTTTAACATTTACTTCTAGGCCTACAAAACTATTATCTATTTATTTGGTTATATCCAATTAGGTAATTAACTTAGTATAAGATAGGATCAAAGATATACAGACCTACATATTTCACAAGCAAAATCCTTTAAAGATTCAAGATGTGTTAAGGGAAATTAGAGAAATAATACTTTACCTTTATCTTATCTATGTGAAAGGTTAGACATTATTTTCAGGTTCCCTTATTGCTTTTATCTCACTTATAAATTTTCTTTTACGATTTTCTACTTGCAATAAAGGCTTTTTTACTCTCTCTATTGGGTCACACACTTGTTCTACCTATAGTTACTATAGTATATTTCACCCCCTTCTTTCATAAATTGGTGAATATTTTTTTCTATCTGAATACATTTCATTAATATCATATTGTCATGGTATACCTAAAAGTATTTGACATGCGTTCATATTAATAACATGGTAAGAGTGCTCATCATAATATTTAGCAATTAACAATGATACCTTAGATCATTCATTAACAAAGATTTCTCCAAACTCCTTGATATATCCAATGCTATAAGGTTCAAGATATAGCTCGGTAGTCAACTTCAATTTCTTTAATGTTACTTTTATTATAATATTTTCTTGACAACCTCCATCAATAATCAACTCACATAAGTTCCCTTATACCATAGACCTAGTAAAAAAATGTTTGTTCATATATAAATTATTTTTAAAAAATGTTTGTTCATATATAAATTATTTTACGCCTTGAAAGATATCAACTTTCTAGTCACTCCCATAAAAACATCATCATATTCTTCCTTTTTTGCTACAAATCATCTCCTTCAGGTACACATATTCCCTTCTCCTCATCATCTTCATATTGCTCTATCATATTTACCATTTCCTCTTAGGGCATTCATTAGATTTATAGACTAGCTCATTACATCTATAACACTTAGGAAGAGTGGGCTTGACATAAATATTGGGGGCTTTAGAGGCTGTTGGAGCTCCCTTGATTGAATTTCTGCTATTAGTTTTACTTTCTCCACTAATACCACATATAGGGTCGACATTCACCACCTCTTTTCCTTTATTAATAGAAGCCTTTTCATTCTCATATCTCTTAAACTCTTTTAACTTCTCATTAAGCATAAATTCTACCTTAATAGCCAAATTCTTATAATCTTAAATTGTTAGCACCGTCTAGATCCTAATCTTACCCCTTATACTTGGATTCAATCATCTTAATTACCTTGTAATTTATCACTATAAGAAAATAACAAATTACCGACAGAAAATTACTAGCGAAAAATATTCTTTAATAAATTAGAGACAGAAATGGATTATCCTGGGTAAAGTTGATAGAAAATATTTATTTTTTTGACAACCAAAATATTCATCGATAAACGTGAAGGAAAAACATCCCCGCGAGTTTTCCAACTCATTATAGAGACATAACACTAAAGTCTATCGTAAAAGTAGGCGGCAACAGTTGGCAAAAAAATAAGCATCTTGAATACCGACGGAACCACAATTTCATCAGTAAAATACTGATGGAAATGTAGTTCGGTCGGTAACTGTCAAATTGTCAATAAAATAAAACAACATCGTTTGGTTTTAATCCAAATGATGTCATTTTATTAATAGACTTAACAACACCAGAAGCCCCCCTTCTCCCTCCCCTTTGCTATCTGCTATCTTCTTTTACCATTAACGTCGTCAGTCCTCTTCCTTCTAAGCTTCCACAGTCAATTTTTGCTTTGGTTTTGGTCCATCGTGCATCATTTTCAGGTAACAAAACTATTGGGTTTATTTTTTCTCCAAAAAATGCAGGTGTTAGATGCTTATATGTATGACCATCGATGGGTGGGTGGGTTTTGTTTAGATTGTTGGTTTATGCATTTTTTACTTGAAATGTTAGTTTATTTGTTGTTTAAATGTGTTGTTGTTAGTAAATAATGAAAAAATGCAGTTGTTTTGTTATTAGTTAAAGATAATTCAGGTTGCCTATTGTTAAGTTGTCATTTTTGTGATAATTTTGGGGATAAATCTCTTTAATGTGTGAAATTATTATTCAAATTTAATGAAATTATTTCTTAATTGTTCTAAGATGATTTTCAACACATGAAAGATGAAATTGGATCAAAAAGATACAAGAAAGTAAAGCAACTTGAATTTCTAGCTGGCAGAAAAATAATTGACTAAGCGTGGGCACGTGCAAGGAAAAAGATTATTTGCAGAATCTGATTTAAAATTAGATTCGATCCATTTAAGATTATCATGATTTTAGGAATCAAGTTGTTTCCTTACTGAGGGGGATTTGCGACTTGAATATGTGGGGAGTGTATCTGCTAAAGATTACCACAAAAGGGAAAAGAGGAGAGATCAAAAAGCATAAGGGAGATTTACTGTTCACGTTATGAGTAGTCTTAGTTTTTGGTTTCACGTTTCTGCATAGCTTTTTCTAGTTTTTGTAAGATTTTTCATATTTTTCTGGGAAAAGACCAGGGATGGAGACTTTGTACTCTATTATTCTTCTTTTGGTTTTTACTTTTGCTATGAGTAGCTAATTTCATCTTCTCGATTGAAAGGAACCGCGTTATCATTTAGAATGGCTGAGATTTCCAAATAAAATTTATTTCATTGATGAATAATAAGTGTCTTCTGAATTGCTTTTCATGATTGAATTGATTGATTTTTAAGATGCACAACTAGGAATTGATTTGTTTAATTTATATCCAGATTCGTAGGATATGACATTCAATCTTGCTAATCTAAAGTGGCAATTAGGATTACCATCTTTACGTTAGAGTTTGGAAATTCTAAGAAGACGCTTAACTTGATTAAATGCATATCGTATATGTGTTGTCTTATTCATTGGTTTCTTAGTTCTTAAAGCTATTAATCAATTAAACTTAAGATCATATCTAAGTTGTTGACTAATAAAAATGTTTAGAATACATGTTTCTATTCATTTAATCTTAAAAGAAAATTTTACCCAATGAATTTTTGTTAATGGACTGAGTTTTATATTGAGGATCCATATTAGATTGATAACGTTAGTGACCCGAAACTAAGGTTTATTTATTGAATTTCCATATTCGATTATTTTTGTTAATTTTCAATTTCTGCCATTTTTAATTTCTTATGTTCACGTTAATTCAAACCCCCCCACTTTGTTTTAGTTTTCAACTCGTATAACAATTGCCGTTAGAATTTCTCGTGGGAACGATCTCAACTCTTCACTCACTACATTTTCTTTTATTGTTAGAGTTGGTATTAATTTGGTTGCAGGCGACAGCGGTACCAAATTTTGACGTTGTAGTCGAGGAATTGCTTGATGATTTTTCTAGCATTATTTTTGTTTTTGTTTTTGGTTTCGTTGCGCTTGGTTTCCTTGTCTTTTGTTTGTTTTAGTTTCGCAAATTTTTCTGATTTGTCGATCTTTTAGTGGCATGACTCACTATCAGTATGCTTTTGATTCTAATTTTTCATATTATCCTTATTATGATGATGAGTTTCCATCTATTGCTACTTCCAAGTTTGACCATCAAGTGGCAAATTTCACATCCTTAGCCGCACAAGTACTGAGGGATGACTAACAAGCTAATGTATGTGAAGTTTGCTCATTTTTGGGTTTTTGTACGTGTCTTGTTTTGTAGGATACACAGTACAGGTTCGCTTCTCCATCGGGCTATTATCAAGAGCAATCCTACTTCCAACCAAAGGCTCCACCTCCACCATCGCCACCACAAGCTGATGAGATGTCTTTGGAGGAGATCGTAATGATTTTAGTGATGAGCACTCTTCAATTCTAGCAGGAAACAAGGAGTAGCTTGAAGACCTTGGAAGATTAATTGAGCCACTTAGCGGATGTGGTAGGAAGCATGGAAGACCAATTGTTCGCAAGTGTTCTTAGCTAACAGGAGAGTGATGCTGAGGAGTTGCGCATTCCTTCAGAGGGTGGAGATCATTTGGAGAACCTAGAATCAATAAAGGAAGAGCAAGCAGAGTTAGGAGAGGAAGAGGTAATAGTTTAAGAAAAGATGGAGGATGTGCAAACTCTTAAGGTAAGCAATGTAGTTCATGTTATCGCTAACCGAATTTCGTTTCCTTTTCCTAGTTGTTTACAGGTAAAACAAGAAGAAGAACAAGAAGAGAAGAAAGAAGAAGAAAGTCGCTAAGCACATATGAGTTGAACGAGCTGTGGGCAAGCGAGTTGAAGATCAAAGGTGGCAAGCAGGATGTCGAGTCTCCACACCCATTGGCATTACTCTTATAGAGACCATCCTGGTGTGAGAAGGACGATGCCCGAAAAGACAAGTGGACATTAGAGTATGAAGGTGAAACGATGAAGTTCCACTCATCAGAAATCTTGGAGCATCGTGCTGAGAAGGAGTTAACTTCGAGGGAAGTTGCTCCAAGCTCCTCACGAAGTCTGAGCATGCTACCTTTTGAGCTTAAGCATCCATTCGATAATGGATGATGTACATACGCCAAGGGTCAAGCTTATGACCTTAAATAAGCGCTTGATGGGAAGCACCCCATCTGTATCCCTTTCTTTTGTGTGTTTTTCTCTTTTATCCATATCTTTTAGGTGTTTTCTTTGAGTGTTTTACTTTTTTTTTGTAGGTGATTGAAAAGGAAGCTGCAATCTTTCACTTCAACAATGCTATCTATGTTTTCAAAGTTGCAGTCATTCATTTCAAAGTTGCATATGGCGTCTTCAATTTAGGGGAGTACTTATGTTCCCATTCCTCTTTTGTGCTTTTATTATTTTTGGACATTGAGGACAATGTTGATCTAGGTGTGGGGGAAAGATATGGAATACATGTGTGTGACTATGTGGTATTGTCTTTCTTTGATTCTCTTTTTGTTAAAATTTTTTCTATTCTTTGTGTGCTTGTGTTGTGTTTTTGAGCCATGAAGCTTTGTCATATTAGTTTGGATGAGATTGAGTGTGTGCATAAAATTAAACTGGGCTATGTGAGTCTAAGGTAAACTGTAACACCCCACTCCCGCTGAGCCCGAACCCGATACTGATGGTGATATCTGAATCCGTGCCCCTCGAGGATGGCGTGTCACATCACTTAACATTTAAAAACTCGGTATAAATTTTTTTGAAAACATCTTATCGCTTATCATTCATATGGGCCCGCTTTTTTTTAATAACTCCAACACATATTACCTTTTAAATCGATGAAACATAAAGAACAGAAAATTAACAACCAACATCCACTTTATGTTGTCATCATTTAATGTAAACACAATAAAATCAAAAGTACCTTTTATTCGCCACTTGGGCCCGTTTCAAATTACAAAATACAATATTAACACTC
>JAOTJB010325006.1:0-13958 GCA_027123815.1 Erythroxylum minutifolium | reverse complement strand
GTAACGTTTCCGTTCGTATTACCGACGGAAAAGAAAGTCGGTCGGTAATTTTACCGACGGTAAAAGATTGTTCGTCGATGAATTTAGCTACGGCCGAATCACCGACGTTTTCTTCCGTCGGTTTATTCCGTTGGCTTTTTCCGTCGGTAATTTCCGTCTGTAATTTACTGTTTTCTTGTAGTGGAATGACATTCAGTTAATAAGTCGGAATTAATTCTAATGAGATTAAATTAATTCCAGGCTTATTACATCTTGAATTTTTTAAGTCCATTTAGATTCCCCACTTAGCTTCTGGTAAGGTTATCAAGGAAAGTAAGAAAAATAAACGGAGGTTATCAGAAAGAAAATGTGACAGTTTGGAAAGAAATGGACGAATTAGCTTTAGGCTAATAAGATCAAAACAATTTAATTAAGAGTTAATTAAATTAGGTTTAAGCCTATAACTAAATGTTGGGTTTACAATAATAAATTGTTAATTATAAGCCCAAAAGAACTTTTAATATTAGGCTGGATTTTAATTTAATTAATTAGATTAATTGAATTAAAATTTAAAAATGGAAAGGATAAGCAAAATCAGCCATGTTTCTCTTTCTTTGATTTGTTGGATGGTGTTTTAAAACACGTTCAATGAACATGTTATTATAGCTAACGTCCAAGTTTCATTAAATGGTTTAATGGTTCATGTAATGAATTAAGGTGGGAGTGGAGTTATGCCCATTTGGCAAAGAAAACAAGCTCTTTTAATTCATGAATGAATGAGAGCATGCAAAGTACAACTCTTTTAACATTCAAAATGAATGAACGTGGGTTTGTTCATTAATCTCCACTCACTCACTCTCTCCTAAACGTCCAAGTGTTGGACACATGCTCATTTACCTGTAATGTAAAATGAACTTATATGGCTATGCAAAATGAGCATATATGGCTTTTAGGCTCTCCACTCTTTCCATACAATCGTCCAAGTGTTGGACTTGTATGAAGGCAATTAATTTTGGCTTTTTTTAAAAGGAATGATACATGAATTTTGTCTCTCTAAGCTCTCAAAAACCATTAAGCCATATTGCAAAAGAGAGGCTCTTCATTTTGTTCTCTAAGTTAGCTGAATATAGAAAAGAGGAGGTCTTTTTTTTGGTTCTTTTTTGAACTAGCCGAATATAGCAAAAAGTTTGCTATCTAATTTTTCTTCTCCTTTCCCACCAAAGGATCTTGATAACCAAACTATCCAAGGAGAACAAGTGGTATATCAGATTGGTTGAGGACAAAGTAGCGAGGAGTCTAAGTTGTAGCAAAGAGTCGGTAAAAATTTAGATCTTGTTCTTATTATATTTATTTTCCTTATGCCGTATCATGTATGGATTAAAAGCATGTTGATTTGGTATTTATGCTTCCGTTGTGTTATGATTTTAGAAAATTTTTTGAAATCTACTGCTTAACCAAACCAAGCATGTTTTTGTTTTCGATCCAACAACCATGCTAGGCTATCACACTTAGGAATAGGGTAGAGCTAGAAGAACCAACGAGAAATCAAGCTAAACCCGATCTTAGAGAAGACCAAGAAATCAAAGAAGAGGATGAAGAAAAGAATGTCAACCTCTTTATTATCCACTAGTTCTTGATATAACATATATGACCATCAAAAAATCTTAGGGAGATGTTCAAGAAAAGAACTTTATCTTTTAGATTAATGACGATCAAATGACACTCAATATGAATGATGAAATTAAGAATTCGAAGGTTAGTAGCTCATACAGGATAATTGATGTGTTTGAATCTTCTGAAGAACAAGAGGATGAAGAACAGATGACAACAGACATTAAGTTTGAAGAAAGTATGGAAGTCTCTATTTGGTAAGCAGAAGAAATTGAGGAAACGAAGGTGATTAAGGAAGAAGGAGAGCGATTCACCTTTGTACAAGACAAACTACTGGATTTGATGAAAGATTCAGGGAGTTTCGTTAATCCTTATTTTATTGACAGTTTGTTAATGAGAAGGATATTGATGAAATTAATTAGTTTTCTAACCTTATCAATATTGTCTTTATGATCATTTTGCAATTTGTAGCTTACTCATAAGTTGCAAAACTGATGTTAAGTGAGAAGGGTGGAAGCAAGTCGTTTATAATTGATCCTGGCTGAGTTTTAAAAGATAAAGGTCTAGCTAATGACCATAAATTAGCACATTTAGTTGTTAGATTTAAAATATTGTGTAGTTAGGATTGTTTTAGATTCTTAAATAAGATTTTAATGATTTGAAACGGTTTGGATTGTTAATTCTTTTGCTCTTTTAAATCACTTATATGATAGGTAAACACTCTCGATGTCAAGCAGATTTGGTTTTAACACTATCACCATCACCACCTCTATCGCAATAAATGATTTCGTGTTCTAACCCTTTTCCTTTCATTTTTGTTAGTATTTTATCCTTATATTTTTTGTATATTGAGTTTTATTTCCCCTGGGTGTGTTTGTGTACCTTTCACACATTGAGGACAGTGTGTTGTTCAAGTGTGGGGAGGGATCATGTGTTTTACTTTTGAATGTTATTTTTGTATATTGTATGATAGTTATTAGGTTGCATTTTGTGAATTGTTTGAATGTGTCAACGGCTTAAATGGAGTGGAATTTATTTAATTTTGAACATATTCTATTAGGTTGTAAATAATCATTAGCTCACAAAATTAGTGAATTAGGAGTCTTTGGCTAAATATACAGCCTAATTAGGATTTAGTGTAAATTTAGCACCTTATAGGTTGTAAAATTAATTCATAATTTGAGGTCTTTTAACTTAACTAGTATTTTCATGGAAATGAGAAGCTTAAAAAACAAGGTACGTAAATAAATAAATAAATAAAATTTTGTTTTTTAAATAAATCACTATTTTGCATGTTAATGATTAGATATAACTTATAGGGTTGTGTTTAAGATTAAATTTATTTCGCGAAGTTAAAGCCATTGCCTCATTATTGCATTATGTGTTGTATGTTGTATGTTGTTGTGTGTTTGTTGTTTTGTTTGCTTGAGGACAAGCAAACGTTTAAGTGTGGGGATGTTGATAATTGTGATTTGCATTGTGTTTTAAAGTTTGATTTGTTAAGTATTTAATGTTAATTTGAGTGTTTAGTGTGTATTTATGTTTTCATTGTGTTAATTTATGTGTTTAAGTGTTTTTATGGGTTAGTATGAGTCTTTAAGCTTAAATGTTATATTTTTGAGCTACCTTACTGGATTTGTTAGTGTTTCAGGCTAAATGGCAAAGAACGAAGAAGTTTTAAAGAGTTTCGGGCTAAAAACACGACCCATGAACATAGCACAACAGGCCATGATCGTGACAGAAAGAGGCGAGCTGAAAGGACCCTAGCCGCAATCGTGCACTTTGGGCTACGATTGTGACAGAGAGCTACATGCCAGGTCACGATTGTGCACTTCAGGCCACGATCGTGGCCTACATTAAGCTGATACAAAAACTCGATTTGTATCAAACCTATGGCTTTCAAGATATAAAAAGAATATTACCAAACAGAAAGAGTATCCTTTTATAGAGCTTTTTGCTTCAATTAATTCAAAACCCTAGAGAGATATTGAGTGATTTAAGGAAGGAGACGAAGGAAGAGAGACACAAAGACGAACCTTGACGTGAATTACTTCCCAGAACAGGTGGTTTCTCACTGTCGCTACCTCCATGAGTCCGTTCCCAGTGTATTTTCCCATTTATTTCAGTTTTGATGATATATAAAATTGAGATAATTGTCGAGAATATGTTATGTCGAATATCTATTTTTGTCTAAACACACCTTCGAGATTTTAGTTCTTGAGATCTATTAAATGTTATTCATTGTGTTTTATTTGAGTTATTTTTTGATTCAATATCTATTTTTAATAATTCAGCATCAAACTGAGAGGGTTAGCCGAGTGAATATCACAATTTGGGCTAATCAGTGTTAGGTAAATTGATAGATAAGAATTGAATCAAACCGGTGAAATCATGTAACGAGAGATCGAGCATAGGCTCCTGGTAGGTTAATAGACAGTTTTAAAACTAATTTAGCTTTTGGGTCAATTGTGAATCGAGAGATCACAATTTCATAATTTAAATTAGGGTTTAAAGATTATAACTAGAGAGAGTAATCCACCCTAGGATTGTCTAAACCCAGTAACTCGGTAATTGTATGATTGATTTGATTTTCAGTAATTTCATATTTAAACCCCCTTTTTCTCATTTGGTAGTTCCTAGGTTAAGTTTGGATTGGGTTATGTGAATTGCTACATGTTATTATTTTCGAAATTTAATTCTCGTAATTGCTTGTTTGATTAATTAATTTTCTACATTGTTTGTTTATTTTAGACTGTTGCATTTTAGTTCCACCATAGATTTTAGGATTAGATTACCCCTCCTAGTGGGATCGATACCTTAGGTACTACCCGAATGACCCGTGCGCTTGTGCTATTATCGAGATTAAAATAGTAAAACTTAGCATATATAAACCTGTGATCAAAGAGGAGACGAAGTCAACTAGATGTACTTCTCAGATTAGGAGTTTCTTGGCATCGTTGCCTCCCATCATCTGTTCAATTTCATATTTCCTACTAGTTTTAGTTTTATTATTGTATAAAATTGGAATAACAATTGATGAAAGGATTTTTGGATGTTGATGTTTCTTCTAAACTCACCTCGGGGTTTTATCTTTGATTTAATGAAATTTTATTCCTTTTGTGTTATTTGAATTTATTGTGATTTAATTATGGATTTGCTTAATTTGACAATAAACTGAGAGGGTGAATCGAGTGAAAAATAATTAAATTGGGCTAATAAGAGTTAGGTAATTTAATAGAATAAGAATTAAATTAAATCAGTAAATTATGTGAAGAAAGATCTTGCATAGGTTTCCGATAGTTTATTAGACAACTTCAGATCTAAATAAGGTTTCAGATTGGTTATTAATTGAGAAATTACAACTTCCATAATCTGATTAGGGTTTATAAATTATAGTTAATGGTTATAACTCAAGAGAGAGCAATCAACCCTATGATCATTTAGAACTAATAATTCAGTTATTCATAAATGATTAGGTTAATGTTAAAGATAGGTAAAATTCCCTTTCTCTCAATTGGTAATTCCTTAGGTTGATTCTTGACTGTGTGTTGCAATTGCTAAATTGTGAATAGTTTTGTGAGTGATTCTTGAATTGATTTAATTGATTGAATTCAATTCTTGTTTTAGTTTCGTTACACTTTGAATTTGTGTGAATTGTTCTGGCCTTATATTTTAGAATTAGATTACGCCTCCTCGTATTAACAGCTTAGGTACTACATGAATGACCCGTGCGCTTGTAGATTATCAAGGTTAATTAATTAAAACTTACATACATCAAAACACGATTAAGTTTTTCTCATCATTTTCGGGGAGATGATTAGTTTAGTTCTTTAGTCTAAGGCTTTTTCACTATCTTTTATTTTACAAAAAGAAAAAATGGAGAAAGAAATTTAGGGCGTAAAGTAGAGACACAATAAGACATCTTATAATGAGAAACGAGACATCTAAAGAGCTAGATGCCAAGAAGAAATGGAAAGAAAAATGATGGAAGATAGATATTATAGGGAGCAAGGAACTTTTGTGACTTACAATGAGGCACAGTATGGTTAGGGAAGTAACGATTCTTATTGGAATATATACACTCTGGGGTGGCATAACCACTCTGATTTCTATGGTCCAACAATATAGGGACTCATTTAGGACCTTAAGACCTATTAGGACTTTAGCAAGAAAAGTCTAGTTTATAGGGTTCTAAATTTGACAAGATCCTGGTTAAGCTCATGGACATAGAAGAGGGTCAGAAGAGCAAATTGAGAAAGTAACAAAAAATCATGCCTCATCTATGCACAACCTAGAGATTCGAGCGAGATAGCTTTCCTGTGAATTTTATAAGAGAAGTGTGGAAGACTCTTTAAGTAATATGGAAATACATTAAAGAGAGCAATATGAGGCTATCACAATTAAAAATGAAGGAGAGCCAGAAGGACCAGTGAAAAACCAAATTGAACCTCAACTTATTTAAGACCAAGAGATGAAGAAAGAAATTAAAGAAAAGAATGCCAACCCTCCCTTTCATTCACTAGTTCTTGATATGCCATATGTGAACATCAAAAAATCTTAGGTAGATGTTCACGAAAAGAACCTTATCCTTCTGATTAATGATGACCAAGTGACATTTAACATGAAAGATGTATTAAAGAATCTGAAGGATAGTAACTCATTTAGGATAATTGATGTGTTCGAGTCTTCTGAAGAACAAAAGGATGAAGAACAGATGACAGCAGAAATCAAGTTTGAAGAAGCTATGAAAGTCTCTATTCGTGAAGTGGAAGAAGCAAAGGAGAAAATGGTGATTAAAGAAGAAAGAGAGCAACTAACCTTCTTACAGGATAAACTTTTGGATTTGATGGAAGATTCAGGAAGTTTCGTTATTCCCTATTTTGTTGATAGTTCACTCGAGAAATGACACTATTGAGCCTAATTGGTTTCCATAATGTTATCAATATTGTCCTTTTGATTATTTTGCAGTTTGTAGCTTACTTACAGGCTACAAAATCTATGTTAAACAAAAAAGGTCGAAGTAAGCCACTTATAATTGATTCCGACTGAGTTTCTAAGGATAGAGCATCGAGTTACCGATGTTAAAAGAAGCGCTACATGGGAGGGAACCTATAGATTGTTAATTTCATGTTATTTCCTTTGATTTTTTTAGATAGTTTGAATTTCGTAGTTAGGTTATTTCATTTCCAAATAATATGGATTAGATGATCAAGGAAGTAAGCAAAAGAGAGGTGAAAGAGATATAAAGAATTAAGAAGTGATCTCCAGAAAGTGTAGAAGAACGAAAGAAGAAAAAATAAAAAATTGGTGGAAAAATTACAGGCCACAGTGATTTCTTGCAGTAGGATAAAAACTAGAACATGTGAATTTCAGTTTAATTTTTTACTATTTTACCTTTCATTCACCTATATGTTCATTTCTTACTTCACTTTTTCACTCACTTTCATTTTTACTTTATCTCTCTAAGTTTAGAACCTCCAAACACTCTCACTTCTCTCTAACCAAAATCCAATTTCCAGTCTCCTTTAGCTCCCACCTACTTGCAAGCCTCATGTGATGCATTAAGCAGTTAGGAAAGTGTGATCAATCATCAGGATGTCACCAAGTCTCAAGAAGAGGGTGAAGGAACAGGGCGGTGAACTTCAAAGCACCCTTCCTGATTTACACAGAAGAGGAAAGTATTTATTTGCAATCCTTTAATGTTAAACAAATTGTAGTCCCAAAATATTTTGATTTTGATACACTTGATAGGCTATAACTATGGAATAGGGTAGAGAACCTAACAGAAAGAATTTAGTAGGCGAAGTTCATACACTTCCAATATCTTATCTACTAGTAGCTCACTCTAGAATTCTTTACTTCCCTTTGTTATGAACCTAGTACCCTAGGGGATGAAATTATGATCTGAATATCAAAATCATGTGCGATATTTATGGGTTCCCCGAGTCTTCTATTATCGATCAGCACGATGACTTTCGTGCTTCTTACTATTACAATGAGTTCATTAGGTTAGAGCGATTCGATGCTAAAAATGCCCACACCAACATTATTAGAACATATGAACATTTGTTATTACAAAAATTTATGTGTCAAATGGTTTCTGATAAATCAGAAACTAATAAGTGCTCAATAAAGGAATTGTTCTTATTATGGTGCATAGATCATAGCATCCCAGTGTGCAGCTCCACACATGTGCTGAACGCTATTGTTGCAACTCTACGTAAGAGGAGCAACAATTTGGGTATGGGGTACTTGGTTTCTACTTACTGAGTATTATGGGGTGGAATGTAGTGGTTTAACTATCCACCTCCAAGATTTTCTAAATCATCATCATCTATGGCGTCTTGATATCCTTAAGTCCCATAACATGGAACTCTAGGATATCAGCCAAAAGACATATATGAAGATCAGGGCTAGTCAGGCGATTTTGAGTACAGCATCGCCATAGTAAACAGAAGAGGACTCAATGAGTGAAGAGTTCGAGGAGGAAGAAGAAATAGAAGAACCTTGTTAGAAGAAAGTGTTTGATATAATCTCTGCAAACACCAAGGTAATTACAGATACACTTACGGAGAACTCTAGAAGAATGAAATAGATGACCTGAACATAACGACGTCAGAGCTGGGATATACCTCGTATCCATCTTTACTTTAAAGCTCAAGGCATCTAATTGCCACCTCCAACACCATCCCTGCCTCCATCACTATGAGGCTTTGTTCTAACCATTTTCGATTTAAATTTAGTCTTTATTTTATTTTATTTATTTGGTTTTACTTTATTTTATGTCTCTTCTTTCCATATTTGTTTGTTTATCCCCTCCTCACATTGAGGACAACGTGTTGTTCAAGTGTGAGGAGGGTTATGCGTTTTGCTTTGAATGTGAATTTCGCATATTATATGCTAGTTGTTAGGTTATATTTTGTGAATTTATTAATGGCTTAGATGGATTGAAATTTATTTAATTTTGAATATAGTCTATTAGGTTGTGAAGAATCATTAGCAATTAGTGATTTGGTTGATTAAATATGCAGCTTAACTGGGATTTAGTGTTAACTTATAGCCCTCTAAATTGTCATTCATAATTTGAGGTCTTTCGATTAAAGTAGATCTTCTAGTATTTTTTTATGAGAATGAGTAGCTTAAACAACAAGGTAGGCAATAAAAAATTATGTTTGTTAATTTTAAATAAATTATTATTTCACTGGCCTTCAGGTTATGAATATAGCTAGTAGACAGTTGAGAACGTGATGTAGCTGAATAGCCGGATCGACACGAATCACAAATGTGTGCCTCTGCGCTAAAAATCTATATGACGTTTCAATCAAGTAGCTTAATAAAAAAATCACTTAGTCAAGTAACTGGATCAGCATTCATCACTAATGTCTGCTTCCGAGTAAAAGACTAAGTACATGTTCACAAAAAAGTAAATAAAATTGTTTCTAATAAAAGCCTACCGAACATGTAATAGCTTGACTTTTCATGAAAACTTATTTAGTAATAGTTACAGAGTTTGAATGACCAAAGAATTATTAATGTGTGTGTGCAATTGAAAAGGGTAATTTAACACTTGGATGTAGATTAATAGGTATATTTAGCTCAAAGACTCTAAATGCTGATTTTGTTTGTTAATGATTTGATATAACTTAAACGATTGTGTTTGAAATTAAATTTATTTCATTAAGTTGAAGCCATTGTCTCATTACTGAATAGTGTGTTGTATGATTTTGTGTATTTGTTGTTTTGTTTGCTGGAGGACAAGCAAATGTTTAAGTGTGGGGATGTTAATAAGTGTGAATTGCATCGTGTTTTAGGTCTTAGTTTGATATGTATTTAATTGTTAATTCAATCATTGAGTATGTGTTTAGGTTAGAATTGTGTTAGTTTGTGAATTATTTATGTTTTAAGTGTTTTATATGTTAGTACAAGTCTTTGAGCTTAATTATTATATTTTTGAGGTACTTTGATATATTTGTTAGTGTTTTAGGGTCAACATCGAAGAAGGAGAAGTTTCAGAGACACTCCGGCTAAAATAACAACCCACGATCATGGCACAACAAGCCAAAATCGTGACAGAAGTAGTGGAGTTAGCCTACGATCATGACAGATGCCCAAGACATAGCCCACGATCATGGCCTGCATACCACAATCGTGACAGAAGTCTCAGATGTGGCCCAAAATCGTGGCCTGTATCGATAGACGCGTAAACACTTAAAAATGTCAAGTTTTGAGAGATTTTTTGGACCTTTTGGATCCTTAAAAAACCCTAGGATTGCTCGAAACAAAAAATGTATTTAAAGAATAAGACAAAGAGGTAGAAGGAGCTTTTGCATTAGTCACTTTTAGAGAAACCCTAGAGAGAATTATTGAGAGAAAGAGAAGAAGGAAGAGAGAAAAGGAGAAGAAATCGACTTGACGTACTTCCTAGATTAGGGGTATCCCAATGTCGCTGCCTCTTGTCATCCGTTCAATTTCATATTTCCTGCTATTTTCATTTTTATTATTGTATAGAATTAGAATAATAATTGATTATAGATTTTTGAATGTTGATGTTGCTTCCAAACTCACATTTGGGGTTTTATCTTTAATTTAATGAAAATTAATTCCTTGTGTTTTTTGGATTTGTTGTGAATTAATTCTAGATTTGTATAATTCGATAATAAACTGAGAGGGTGAATTAAGTGAAAAATAATTAAATTGGGCTAGCGAAAGTTAGGTGATTTAATATAACAAGAATTTAATCAAATCGGTAAATTGTGTGAAGAGATATCTTGCATAGGTTTTTGATAGGTTATAAGACAACTTTAGGTCTTATTACACTAATGTCCTTAATAGTTCAAATCAATCTGATAGTTCTTCATTTACTCATGACACACATAATTTAGAATCTGATAACACTACGAAAATACTGAACAAATCTCCCTTTTTATTGGAATATTATAAGCATGGTGTGAATCATAATTTTGTATCTCCAGCTAAGGAAGATACCTTGGCGCTAAAGGACTGGCTCCTTAGTCAAAGTAATAAGGGTAGCTCCACTCTCCAATCTTCTCATCCTAATATTAGTTCCGAAAAAAGATCAGCTTACAAGAAGAATAAAACAAATCCTAGAGGGGATACCCCTCTATGATGATGCTTATATAGAATGTATGAGGGCTTAATGACCCTCATAAATAGGCAATGGTTAAAGGTATCGGTATAGATAAAAAGCCTTGTATAGTCGGTTTATTAGAAATCAAAATTAGAGCTTCAAGACTTTCTCACATATCTAAGCTTTTGGGAGCTAACTGTTCCCTCATTACCAACTTATCTTCTCACTATAATGGCAAAATTCTTTGCCACTATAACATGAAACGCGTTTCTGTCTAGGTGCTTGAAGAAAGTTCTCAAAATCTACATCTATTGTAACACCCCAATACCATAAATCACATACCGAAACACCCTATGAATATTCCAGTATATAATCTATAATAATGGCATGTTAGAGTAGTCACATGTCCGAATTAATCATGGCATCAATCATTATACAGAAAAGTCACCAAATTTTAAAACCAACTGTATTCCTTATTTCATTTCATAAAAACCAAACTTACATTGTAGCTTTACAAAACCATCCGAATATATACCATGTCAAATCCTTATACATAATACACTGCTTGAAAGAGGAATTGCATATAAACTACTAAATAATCCATTAGTCTCAACTGACTGACCTTTAAGCCATTTCTTGAAAAAAAATACAAGAATTAGTCTTCTCATAGTGTCTGTCTGTCTCTAATGTCCTCTCTCAGGCCTGAAATATCAATGTTGCAATTTTGGTGAGTTTTGCATACTCATTGACATAACCATCCTTGATGGTTCACCCAGTTCATACCATATATCAAATCATATAAGCACATAATTCACAATTTTCCATTTAGCACCATATATCATAAAATGCACATATCCCAATCTTAGTTAAGTACATATTCACATTATAATTTAATCAATCAATTACACTTAATAAGTGTATACGCAATGTTCATGTGACCCATATTCAACTATTACATTGTTGTGACTAAGTGCCTAAATTGTCCTGTATCTATTATGGATACTCGGCTCATTGATACTGTTCCTTACCCATTGTGGATACAAGGACATTATATATATCAAGCCTTTGGCTTTATACCACATTTCAGAGCTTTAAGCTCATTTTTGGTGGCTGCTTATGTCACAACTATCATTATCTGATCATGCATTCATGTATGAAATGCATCTCATTCATATTCCATCAATTATATTTTTAATCATTCCTATTTTCAATCTCATTCCCATTCAATCACATTTTTAGTCCCATATACATATATCATCAGGCCTTAGTCTGACATTAAAAAACATGTTGAGTAACACATATTTTACCAAATTCACATTCAAGGAACACTTCAATATCACATTTGATCAATTACATTTGCATTCATGTTCTTGCTCATAATAATTGTCGGACTAGGTCTGTTATGAACATTCAAGTTGAGAACCATGTAGTCAATCTCATTCACGTACAAAAAGCACTTCCAATGTTTTAATCATGCATCAAAACTCCTCAAACATTTCATGTCTGGAATTTAGTACACAATTCAGTATACATGCATCAATATCAAATTCAATTCATTAATAAACAAAATAAGTCAAAGTGAGACCATATTAGGATACTTAGAAATCGCTCCAGAAAGCTATTGCCTTGAAGTCTCGGCAATGTCTGGATGATGGCGCTTTAAATGCTCCTCTATATCATGCAAAACACATTTACACATATCACAATTTTGCACAATGGTATAAGTATTCAGTTATGCACGTCTATGTATATAAAATATGTACAATGCATGTTCAGGACAATTCCGGGTTCCTTATCATTTTTTTAGTCACATTAGTCATTCATATATCAATACTCAATTGATTAGTCCAGATTTTTCTAAAAACATTTTTGGGTCCACTTTGCATGATTATTATCATCGAGAAAATAGTGTATTTCTATAACACTTTCTTCTAGACAATTGTTCCCCTGTGCCTTTAGTTTCTAATGACTTAAGGATCATTCAATTTGGTTCAGTATTGTATGAGTTGTGCTCAAAGTACATTTGAAATTTAGCTAGTCCATGATTATGCTGTCCAGTTGTACAAATCATATCTGTCAATTCCAATATCTAAAAATTACAAACTTTATACTAATTGAAATCTAAGAGAATAAGATAAAACTTTTGTGAAGATACCTTTGTCTGATTTAGCCTAAATCAGTACAGTTTATTCGTTAACAACAGGACATGATTTCTATCCTTGGGAGTGCTACAGCCTAAGCCAAGACTCACTTTCATGCGAAATTTTGAAATTCTTAGAGATAGAAATAAAATTTGACTTCTGCAAGAAAGTTGTAGAAATATGTATCTACTTTAATCTGAAACAAGAATCAACTTATTTGTAAATCTACATATCAGGATATAATCAAAATACCAAAGTATGTTCACTAAAAACACTATAGATAACATATTCCAGCAATTCTTCTTTCATTTTTTTCCAGATTCTTTTACACTTTATACCAAGGTTAAATGGCCTCTTTATAGTTCATAAATTATAACTCTATTAGGCATGAATCATACTACAATTCCTCATCAATAATAGCTCTTATTCCAGTTCAACATTATTCACTTAACAGCTCACAAAGTATCAAACCAGAAACTTTTACATTCTTATGCATATAGTCCTAGTTCTTTCCCAATTCAAGAACGTCAAATGAAACTCTTTCTGTGGCATAAATCCACCTACATTATGCTTCAAATTAGACTTAATTAATCCATAAATCAATCTATATCCCACGGTTTTCATAAACTAAAAACAAAACAGAAAAACTTCCAAGTTCATGTACCATTTTCCAGCACATATCTTCGAAAATATCACATGCATTTCATTCCAATTCAAGCATCATTCTTATATCATTTGACATGCCATAAAACTCAGCTTATTACTTACCTATTATGATTCCAATCCAACACAAAACTTCAGATTAAACCAAGTCTCCATATAAGCAAAATCACCCAAACTTATGGTGAAATCAAGGTGATTTTTAGACAACAATATGAAGATCATAATCAGCTAGTTTTCTAGGCAATTTGGTGAAGGATTTAGGTGTGATTTTCATGCAGAACTTGAGCTAGGGTTAAGAACAAATTACAAAGAAAATTTGGAGCAATTTCGGTGGAGAAAGGTGAGGGAAACAACAGAAACATTGTTGGTGGAATTTGTTCCATCATTATGCTAGGTGTTAACTTTTAAACTCACCATATGTCTTAAGGCATGTAATACATTTGCCTAATTAATCAGCTGCCACTAGTCCACATATT
>JAOTJB010324994.1:0-13960 GCA_027123815.1 Erythroxylum minutifolium | reverse complement strand
AGGCACCTTCGGCGGCAAAAAAGCCCTTTGGCACACCTTCGGTGAGCAAAACAGCCCGTTGGCACAGTGAACAGGCACCTTTGGTGGGAAAAACAGCCTGTTGGCACGCCTTTAGTGTGCAAAACAGTAGGTTGGCACAATTGTTGGGCACCTTCAATAAGGAAAACAACCTGTTGGGCACCTTCAGTAGGAAAAACAGCCTGTTGGCATGATCATTAGGCACTTTTTTTGGGAAAAACAACCCAATGGCACACCTTTGATGGGAAAAACAACCCGTTGGCACATCTTTGGTTGGAAAAAAAGCCCGTCGGCGTGGTCGGCGGGAAAAAACAACTAGTTAGGACACCTTCGGTGGGGAAAACATCCTGTTTGCATGGACACTAGGAGCCTTTAGTGGGAAAAATAGCCCAAGGGCATGGTAGCTATGCACCTTTGGTGGGAAAAATAGCCCATTGGCACAACTTCGATGTGCAAAACATCCAATTGGCACAAAAGCTAGACATTTTCAGTGGGAGAAACAACCTATTGGTACTGTCGCTAGGCACCTTCGGTGGTAAAAAACCGAGTTCGGAATGGTTTAGGTTAGCAAAATAGCCCATTGGCATGGTCATTAGGCACCTTCAGCGGGAAAAACAGTTCGTTGGCACACCTTTGATGGGCAAAATAGCCTATTAGCATAGACACTAGACACCTTTAGAGGGGAAAACAGCCCATTGGCACACCTTTAGTGGGCAAAATAGCTAGTTGGTACGGTCGTTAAACACCTTCAGTTGGAAAAACATCCCGTTGGTCACTTTTGATGGGAAAAACAGCTTGTTGGCAAATTTTTGATGGGATAAATAGCCCATTGGCACAATTGCTAGGCACCTTCGGTGAGAAAAAAGCTGATCGGCACACCTTTGGTATGCAAAATAGCCTGTTAGCACTGACGCAAGGCATCTTCGGTCGGAAAAACAACCGTTGGCACTATCGCTAGGCACCTTTAGATGGAAAAACATCACACTGGCACACCTTTAGTTGGCACGATCGACATGCACCTTTAGTAAGGAAAACAACCCGTTGGTTACCTTCAGTGGGTAAAATAGCCTATTCAAATGGACGCTAGACACCTTTAGTGGGAAAAATAGCTGGTTGGCACGATCGCTAGGCACCATTGGTGGGAACAACAACCCGTTGGGACACCTTCGACGGGCAAAATAGCCCATTGCCACAGTTGCTAGGCACCTTCAGTAGGAAAAAGCCCGTTGGCACAGACGCTAGGCACCTTCGATGGGAAAATTAGCCCATTGGACACCTTCGATGGGAAAAATAGTCTGCTGGCACGACTTCGATGGGCCAAATAGCCTGTTGGCACGGTCGGTATGCACTTTCGGTGGGAAAAATAGCCCGTTGGGTACCTTTGGTTGGAAAAGCAACCTTTGGCAAACCTTCGACGGGCCAAACAGCCCGTTGGCAAGGTTGCTAGGCACCTTCGGTGGGAAAAATAGCCCATTGGTGTACCTTTGATAGGTAAAAAAGGCCGTTGACACAGTCGCTAGGCGCCTTCAATGGAAAAAACATCCAGGTAGGCTCCTTCAGTGGGAAAAGCAACCCGTTGACACAATCTTCAGGCACCTTTAGTGGGAAAAATAACCCATTGGCACATCTTTAGTGGGAAAAATAGCCCTTTGGCACGATTGTTAAGCACATTCGATGGGAAAAACAACCTGTTGGTGCACCTTCAATTGGAAAACAGCTAGTTGGCACAGCTGTTAGGCACCTTTGGTGAGTAAAACAACATTTTGGGCACCTTCAGTGGGAAAAACAGCCTGTTGACATGGTTATTGTGCACCTTAAGTGGGAAAAATAGCCCATTTGGATCAGCTTCGATGGGCAAAATAGCCCGTTGGCACAGTCGCAAGGCACTTTTGGTGGGAAAAACAACGTGTTGGGCACATTTGGTGGGAAAAGCAGCCCGTTGGCACCGTCGCTAAGCACCTTCGATAGAAAAAAACCTATTGGCACACCTTTGGCGGGCAAAATAGCTTGTTAACACAATCACTAGGCGCCGTTGGTGGGAAAAACAGCCTATTGGCACATCTTTAATGGGCAAAACAGTAGGTTGGCAAGGTCGTCAGGCACCTCTGGTAAGAAAAATCGCCCGTTGGGCACTGGCAGTAGGAAAAACGGCCCATTGGCATGCTCCCTAGGCACCTTTGGTAGGAAAAAAAACCAGTTGGCACGGTTGCTAGGAACCTTTGGTGGGAAAAACAACCTGTTGGCATACCTTTGGTGCATAAAATGACCAGTTGGCACAAACGTTAGGCACCTTCGGTGTGAAAAATAGCACGTTGTCACAGTCGCTAGGCACCTTCGGTGGGAAAAACAGGTTGTTGGCAAGACTTCGATGGGCAAAACAGCCTGTTGGCATGGTTGGTATGCACTTTTGGTGGGAAAAACAACCCATTGGGTACCTTTGGCTAGAAAAGCAATCCGTTGGCACACCTTCGACGGGCCAAACAGCCCATTGGCAAGGTTGCTGGGCACCTTTAGTGGGACAAACAGCCCGTTGGCGTACCTTTGATAGGGAAAAATGCCCGTTGACACGGAGGCAAGGCACCTTCGGTGGGAAATGTAGCCCGTTAACACAATTTTCAGGCACCTTCAGTGGGAAAAATAACCCGTTGGCAGATCTTTAGTGGGAAAAATAGCCGTTTGGCATAGTTGCTAAGCACATTCGATGGGAAAATAGCCCGTTGACACAGTCGCTAGGCCCCTTTGGTGGGAAAAACAGTTCGTTGGTTCACCTTTGGTTTGCAAAATAGCCTGTTGGGTCGGTCGCTAGGTGCCTTTAGTGGAAAAAACATCCCATTGGGCATCTTTGGTGGGAAAAGCAGCCTATTGAGACGATGGCTAGCACCTTCAATGGAAAAATACCTGTTGGCACATCTTTGGTGGGAAAAACAGCCTGTTGGCATGGTTACGAAGCACCTTCGATGGGAAAACCACCTGTTGGCGTACCTTCAACGGGCAAAATAGCTAGCTGGCGTAGTTATTAGGCACCTTGGGTGAGGAAAATAGCCCTATGGGCACCTTCAGCTAGAAAAGAATCGGCTGACACAATCGCTAGGCATCTTAGGTGGGTAAAATAGCCTGTTGCCATGGTCACTAGCACCTTTGGTGGCAGAAAAGCCTATTAACACACCTTTAGCGGGCAAAACAGTCCGTTGGCAAAGTCGCTAGGCACCTTCGGTGAGAAAAACAGCCCTTTGGCACACCTTCAGTGGGCAAAACAGCCAGTTGACATTATCGTTGGGCACCTTCAGTAAGGAAAAAAACTCAATGAGAATCTTCAGTGGGAAAACAACCTTTGACACTAGTTAGGACACCTTCGGTGAGGAAAACAACCCGTTCACATGGACGCTAGGCACCTTTAGTGGGAAAAAAAGCCCGAGGGCACGTCACTAGGAACCTTTGGTGGGAAAAATAGTCTGTTGGCACACTTTCGATAGGCAAAATAGCTCGTTCACACGGTCGCTAGGTGCCTTTAGTGGAAAAAACATCTTGATAGGCTCCTTCGGTGAGAAAAACAACCTATTGACATGATCATCAGGCACCTTCGGTGGGAAAAATAATCTGTTGGCATATCTTTAGTAAGAAAAAAGCCCTTTGGCACGGTTGCTAGGCACATTCGATGGGAAAAGCAACTTGATGGTGTAACTTTGATGGGCAAAACAACTAATTGGCAAAGTTGTTAGGCACCTTCAGTGAGGAAAATAGTAGTTTGGGCACCTTCAGTGGGAAAAATAGCATATTGGCATGGTCGCTAGGCACCTGAGGTAGGAAAAATAGCTTGTTTGGAACAACTTTGGTGGGCAAAATAGCCCATTGGCACAGTCGCAAGACATCTTCAGTGGGAAAAACAACCTATTGAGAACCTTCGGTGGGAAAAACAGCTCGTTGGTGCACCTTTGGTAGGAAAAGCAACCCGTTGGCACGGTTGCTAGGCATCTTTGATGGGAAAAATAACCCATTGGTGCACCTTCAGTGGGCAAAACAGCCATTTGGCACAGTTGTTAGGCACCTTCGGCAAGGAAAACAAGCCTTTGGGCACCTTCAGTGGTAAAAATAGCCTATTGGCACGATCGCTAGGCACCTTCAGTGGGAAAAACAACCTGTTGGCACACCTTTGGTAGGAAAACAGCCTGTTGGCAATGTCATTAGGCTCTTATGATGGGAAAAACAACCAGTTGGTGCACCTTCGGCACTCAAAACAGCCCGTTGTCACGGTCGCTATGCACCTTTAGTGGAAAAAACATCCCGTTGGGCACCTTTGGTGGGAAAAACTGCCCGTTGACACGATCGCAAGGTACCTCCGATAGGAAAAATAGCCCGTTGGCACATCTTTGGTGGGAAAAACAGCCCATTGGCACGATTGCTAGGTACCTTCGATGGGAAAAACAATCTGTTGACGCATCTTTGGTGGGCAAAATAGCCAGTTGGCAAAGTTGTTAGGCACCTTTCGAGAGGAAAACAACCCTTTGGGCACCTTCAGCTGGAAAAATAGCCTACTAGCACGGTTGGTAGGCACCTTCGGTAGGAAAAATAGCCTGTTTGGAGAGTCTTCTGTGGGAAAACAGCTTATTGGCATGGCTGATAGGCACTTTCGATGGGAAAAACAACCCTTTGGGCACGTTCGGTGTGAAAACTAACCCATTGGCACACCATCGGTGGGCAAAATAGCTCTATGGCAGGGTCGCTAGGTACCTTCGGTGGGAAAACAACCCGTTAGGCACCTTCGATGGGAGAAATAGCCCGTCAGCACACCTTTGGTGGGTAAAACGGTCCGTTGGCACCAACACTAGGCACCTTCAGTGGGAAAAACATGTTGGCACAATTGCTAGGCACCTTCGGTGGGAAAAATAGCCCGATTAGAAGAGCTTTGGCGGGCAAAATAGCCCATTGGCATAGTCTCTAGGCACCTTTGGTATGAAAAACAGCCCTTTGCCACACGTTTGGTGGGAAAAATGGCCTGTTAGCATGGACAGTGGACACCTTCGGTGGAAAAATAGTCCGTTGGCACGGTTGCTAGGCACCTTCAATGGGAAAAATAGCCCGTTGGCATAACTTTAGTGGGAAAAACTGCTAGCTGGCACTATCGCTATGCATCTTCGGTTGGAAAAACAGCCCATTGCTCACTTTCGATGGGAAAAACAGACCGTTGGCACACCTTCCATGGAAAAAAATAGCCCATTGGCACAGTTGCTAGGCACCTTCGGTGGGAAAAAAGTCCATTGCCAGACCTTTGGTGGGCAAAACAGCCCATTAGCACGGACGCAAGGCACCTTCGGTAGGAAAAAGACCCATCGGCACTGTCGCTAGGCACTTTTGGTGGAAAATAGCCCATTGGCACACCCTCGGTGGGCAAAATAGCCCGTTAGCAAGGTTATTAGGCACCTTTGTTAGGTAAAACAGCCTGTTGGCATAGCTTCAGTAGGCAAAATAGTTGTTGACACGGTCGTTAGGTGCCTTCAGTGGAAAAAACATCCCGATAGGCTCCCTCAACGGGAAAAGCAGCCCGTTGACATGATCATTTGGCACCTTCGGTGGGAAAATTAATCCGTTGGCACATCTTTAGTAGCCTTTTGGTGGAAAATAGCCCTTTGGCATGGTTGCTAGGCACATTCGATGGGAAAAACAACCTGATGGTGCACCTTTGATGGGAAAAATAGCTAATTGGCACAACTATTAGGCATCTTCAGTGAGGAAAACAACAGTTTGGTCACCTTCAGTGGGAAAAACATTATGTTGGCATGGTCGCTAGGCACCTTAAGTGGGAAAAATAACTTGTTTGGAACTACTTCGGTGGGTAAAACAGTTCGTTGGCACAGTTGCAAGGCACCTTTGGCGGGAAAAACAACCTATTGAGCACCTTCGATGGGAAAGCAGCCCATTGGCATCGTCACTAGGCACCTTCGGTAGAAAAGATCCCGTTGGCACACCTTTGGTGGGTAAAATAGCCCGTTATCACAGTCACTAGGCACTGTCGGTGAGAAAAACAACCTGTTGGCACACCTTTAGTGGGCAAAACAGCATATTGACACGATCGTTGGGCACCTTCAGTGGGAAAAATGACCTATTGGCACAGTCACTAGGCACTTTTTGTGGGAAAAATAGCCCATTGGCACGGTTGCTAGGTACCTTTGGTAGGAAAAACAACCCGTTGGCATACCTTCGGTGGGTAAAATAGCTAATCGGCATGAACGTTAGGCACCTTCGTTGTGAAAACAGTGCGTTGGGACAGTTGCTAGGCACCTTTGGTGGGAAAATAAACCTATTGGCTCACCTTCGGTTGGCAAAACAGCCCATTGCCATATGTCACATGTCCATTACCCTCTCCCCAAAAGATGCACCTGATGAGGTGTACAGCGCCCACGCTTATAAAGCAGGACCCTTCCCGTTGCCTATGCATTGTGGGACGTGACACTCTCCCCCACCC
Source organism: Erythroxylum minutifolium (assembly GCA_027123815.1). Classification (NCBI taxonomy): domain Eukaryota; kingdom Viridiplantae; phylum Streptophyta; class Magnoliopsida; order Malpighiales; family Erythroxylaceae; genus Erythroxylum; species Erythroxylum minutifolium. Next base: position 7,482 of record JAOTJB010324994.1, on the reverse strand, counting down.
AATCCTGTGACTTCCTCGTCATAGGTGGGGCCCCCTGCCTACCCCACCCCAAGGGGCGCTTGGCGGGGCATCGGAGTTGGGAACAGGTTGGCGCTAATACCACTTGTCACGTGTCCATTACTCTCTCCCCAAAAGATGCACTTGATGAGGTGTGCAGCGCCCACGCCTATAAGCCAAGACCCTTCCCGTTGCCTATCCGATGTGGGACGTGACACATGTCATTGAGCACCTTCGATGGGAAAAATAGCCCGTTGGCACAGTCGCTAAATGCCTTCAATGAAAAAAAACATTCTGTTGGGCACCTTCAGCGTGAAAACCAACCCGTTGACACGATTGCCAGGCACCTTCGATGGGAAAAATAGCCTGTTGGCACATCTTTGGTGGGAAAAATAGCCCGTTGGCACAGTTGCTAGGCACCTTTGATGGGAAAAATAACCTATTAGTGCACCTTTGGTGTGCAAAACAGCCAGTTGGCATAGCTGTTAGGCACCTTCGGTGAGGAAAACAACCCTTTGGGCACCTTCTGTGGTAAAAACAGCCTGTTGTCACATCTTTGATGGGCAAAATAGCCTATTGACATGCACGCTAAGCACCTTCGGTGAGAAAAATGCCCGTTGGTGACATTCGATGGGAAAAACAGCCTATTGGCATAACTTCTATGGGTAAAACAGCCTGTTGGCACGGCCGGTATGCACTTTCGGTGGGAAAAACAGCCCGTTCGATATCTTTGGTGGGAAAAACAACCCGTTGGCATACCTTCGGGGAGCCAAATAGCCCGTTGGCAAGGTTGTTAGGCACCTTTAGTGGGAAAAACAGCTTGTTGGTACAACTTTGATGGCTAAAGCAACCTATTGGCACAACTTTGATGGGCAAAATAGCCCGTTGGCATGGCCTGTATGCACTTTTGGTGAGAAAATTTGCCCGTTGGATATCTTCGCTGGCAAAAACAGCCCGTTGGCAGGGTTGTTAGGCACCTTCGGTAGGAAAAACAGCTCGTTGGCGTGCCTTCGGTAGGCAAAATAGTTGTTGACACGGTCGCTAGGTGCCTTCAGTGGAAAAAACATCCCGATAAGCTCCCTATATGGGAAAAGCAACCCGTTGACATGATCATTTGGCACCTTCGGTAGGAAAAATAATCTGTTGGCACATCTTTAGTAGAAAAAATAGGCCTTTGGCAAGGTTTCTAGGCACATTCGATGGGAAAAACAACCTGATAGTGCACCTTCGATGGGAAAAACAGCTAATTGGCACAGCTATTAAGCACCTTCAGTGATGAAAACAACAGTTTGGGTAACTTCAGTGGGAAAAACAGTATGTTGGCATGGTCCCTAGGCACCTTAGGTGGGAAAAACAATTTGTTTAGAACAGCTTCGGTGGGTAAAATAGCCCGTTGGCACAGTCGCAAGACACCGAAAAACAACCTATTAAGCACCTTAGGTTGGAAAAGCAGCCCTTTGGCATCGTCGCTAGGCCCCTTCGGTAGAAAAAAGCCCGTTAGCATGATCGCTAGGCACTTTTAGTTGGAAAAATAGCCCTTTGGGCACATTCAGTAGGAAAAATAGCTCATTGGCACACCTTCGGTGGGCAAAAATAGCACATTGGCAAGGTTGCTAGGCACAAAAACAACCCGTTGGTATACCTTTGATAGGCAAAACGGCCTGTTGACATGGTCGTTAGGTGCCTTTAGTGGAAAAAACATCCTGTTAGGCTCCTTTGGTAGGAAAACAGCCCGTTGACACGATCTTCAGGCACCTTCAACGGGAAAATTAGCCCGTTGGCACATCTTTAGTTGGAAAAATAGCCCTTTGGCATGGTTGCTTGGCACCTTCAATGGCAAAAACAACCCGTTGGTGCACCTTCGATAGGCAAAGCAGATAGATGGCCCAGCTGTTAGGCAGCTTCGGTGAGGAAAATAACACTTTGGGCACCTTTAGTGAGAAAAACAGCCTGTTGACATGGTCGCTAGGCACCTTTGGTGGGCAAAATAGCCCGTTGGCGCCGTCATAAGGCATCTTTTGTGGGAAAAACAGCCTGTTGGGCACCTTTAGTGGGAAAAACAGCCCGTTGGCACCATTGCTAGGCAGCTTTGGTACAAAAAAAGCCTGTTGGCATACCTTCAATGGACAAAATAGCTCGTTAGCATAGTCACTAGGCACCGTTGGTGGAACAAACAGCCTCTTGGCAAACCTTCAATGGGCAAAATAGCAAGTTAGCATGGTCGTTAGGCACCTTCGCTAAGAAAAATACCCCATTGGGCACCTTCAGTGGGAAAAACTACTTATTGGCACGATTGTTAGGCACCTTTGGTGGGAAAAGTAGCCCATTGGCATAGTTTTTCGGCAGCTTCGGTGGGAAAAACAACCCGTTGGCACACTTTTGGTGGGAAAAATAGCCAGTTGGTCACTTTCAGTGGGAAAGTAGATCGTTGGCATGCCTTCAGTACGCAAAATAGCTAGTTGGCATGGTCGCTAAGCACCTTCGGTGGGAAAAATAGCCTATTGATGCACCTTCGGTAGGAAAAATAGCCGATTGGCACGATCGCTAGGGGCCTTTAATGGACAGAACATTCTGTTGGGAACCTTCAGTGTGAAAAGCAGCCCGCTGACACGATCGCCAGGTAACTTCGATGGGAAAAATAACCCGTTGGCACATCTTCAGTGGGAAAAATAACCCGTTGGCACAGTTGCTAGGCACCTTTGATGGGAAAAAACAACCAGTTGGCACATTTCTTAGGCACCTTTGGTGAGGAAAACAACCTATGGGCATCTTCAGTGGTAAAAACAACCAGTTGGCACAGTTCATAGGCATCTTTGGTGGGAAAAATAGCTCATTGGCATACCTTTAGTGGGGAAAACAACCTGTTGGCACAGTCGGTGGGCACCTTGAGTAATTCAGTGGGAAAAATGGCCTGTTGGCATGTTCTCTAGGCACCTTTGGTGGGAAAAACAGCCCATTGGCACAGTCGCTAGGCACCTTCGGTGGGAAAACCAGCATGTTGGCACACCTTCAGTGGGTAAAACAGCCAGTTGGTACAGACGTTAGGCACGTTTGGTGGGAAAAACAACCTGTTAGCAGGGTCGCTAGGCACCTTTAATGGGAAAAACAAATCTTTGGCACACCTTCGGTGGGCAAAACAGTCCATTGGCATGGTCACTAGGCACCTTCAGTGGGAAAATAGCATGTTGTCATATCTTTAGTGGGCAAAACAGCCCGTTGGCACGGACATTAGGCAACTTCCTTCCGAAAAATAGCCCATTGGCACAGTTGCTAAACGCTTTTGATGTCAAAAAGAACCCGTTGGCATAACTTTCGTGGGTAAAATAGTCAATTGGCATAGACATTAGGCACCTTCAGTGGGAAATACAGCTTGTTGGCATAGTCGTTAGGCACCTTCGGTGGGAAAAATAGCTCATTGGCACACGTTCCGTAGGCAAAACAGTCTATTGGCATGGTCAATAGGCACCCTTTGTGGGAAAAATAGCCAATTGGCACACATTTGGTGGGTAAAATAGCCTATTAGCACGGATGCTAGGCACCTTCGGTGTGAAAAACATCCCATTGGAACACCTTCGACATGCAAAATAGTTCGTTGGCACATCTTCAGTGGGAAAAATAACCCATTGGCACAACTTTGGTGGGTAAATTAGCCCGTTGACACGATTGCTAGGCACCTTTGGTAGGAAAAATGGCCCCTTCGTACACCTTCAGTGGGAAAAATAGCCAATTGGCACGATCGCCAGGCACCATCGATAAGGAAAATAGCCTATTGCGCACCTTTAGTGGGTAAAACAACCTATTGGCATGGACACTAGGCACCTTCAGTAGGAAAAAAGCCCGTTGCCTCACCTTTGATGAGAAAAACAACCCGTTGGCATAGTCGCTAGGCACCTTTGGTAGAAAAAATAGTCTATTAGCACACCATCAGCCGGTAAAACAACTAGTCGACATGGTTGTCGGGCACCTTTGGTAAGGAAAACAGCCTGTTGGGCACCTTTAGTGGGAAAAACGGCCTGTTGGCACGGTCGCTAGGCACGGTCTGCTAAAAAAATAGCCATTTGGCACACTTTCGGTGGGTAAAACAGCTAGTTGGCACAAACGCTAGGCACCTTTGCATGGGAAAAATAGCCCATTAGCACAGTCGCTAGGCACTTTCAGTGGGAAAAATAGCCCGCTGCCACACCTTCAGTGGGTAAAACAGCCTGTTGGTGTGGTCACTAGGCACTTTTGCTGGGAAAAATAGCCTATTGGAACACCTTCGATGGGCAAAACAACCCATTGGCATAGACGTTAGGCACCCTCGTTCAAAAAAACAGTGCATTGGCACGATCACTAGGTTCATTTGGTGGGAAAAACAGTTCTTTGGCACACCTTCAGTGGCCAAAACAGTCAGTTGGCAAGGTCGTTGGGCACCTTCGGTATGGAAAACAACCCGTCGGGCACCTTCGGTGTGAAAAACAACCCATTGGCACCTTTGGTAAGGAAAACAACTCATTGGACACCATCAGTAGGCAAAACAGCCTTTTGGCATGGTCGTTAGGCACCTTCAGCGGGAAAAACAGCCCGTTGGGTACCTTAAGTGGCAAAAATAGCCCGTTGGCACATCTTTGGTATGAAAAATAGCCCATTGTCATTGTCACTAGGCAACTTTGATAGGAAAAACTACCTATTGACACAACTTCGGTGGGAAAAACAACGAGTTGGCACAGTCGCTAAGCACCTTCGGTAAGGAAAATAGCTCGTTGGGCACCTTTGTTGGGCAAAACAACCCATGGTGGGAAAAATAGCCCGTTGGCTTGGTTGCTAGGCAACTTTGATGGGAAAAACAACCCGATGGTGCATCTTTGGTGGGAAAAACAGCCAGTTGGCATAGTTGTTAGGCACCTTCAGCAAGGGAAACAATCTTTTGGGCACCTTCAGTGGGAAAAACAGCCTGTTGGCACGATTGCTAGGAACCGTTGGTGGGAAAAATAGCCTATTGGCACACCTTCAGTAGGTAAAACAGTCGATTGGCACGATCGTTGGGCACCTTTGCTAAGGAAAGCAGCCCATAGGGCACCTTTAGTGGAAAAAACGACCTATTGGCATGATCATTAGGCACCTTTGGTGGAAAAAATAGCCCTTTGGCACGATCACTAGGCATCTTCAATGAGAAAAATAGCCCATTGGCACACCTTTGGTGGGTAAAATAGCCAGTTGGGACGGAGACTAGCCACATTTGATGGGAAAAACAACACGTAGGCATGGTAGCTAGGCACCTTCAGTGGAAAAATAGCCCATTGGCACACCTTTGATGGGCAAAACAGTCCATTGGCATGGTCACTAGGCACCTTCGGTGGGAAAATTAACCTGTTAGCACATATTTGGTAGGGCAAAATAGGCCGTTGACATGGATGCTAGGTATCTTCGTTTAGAAAAATAGATCGTTGGCACAATCGCTAGGCACTTTTGGTGCGAAAAACAGCCCGTTGGGATACCTTTGGTGCGCAAAATAGCCTATTGGCTTGGACATTAGGCACCTTTAGTGGGAAAAACAGCCCATTGGCATAGTCACTAGGCTGCTTCAGTGGGAGAAATAGCCCATTGGCACACCTTTGGTGGGCAAAACAGCGAGTTGGGACGGATGCTAGGCACCTTTAATGGGAAAAAACATTCTGTTGGGCATCTTTGGTATGAAAAATAGCCCATTGACACAATCGCCAAGCACCTTCGGTAGGAAAAATAGCCAGTTGGCACATCTTTGGTGGGAAAAACAGCCCGTTAGCTCAGTTGCTAGGCACCTTTGATGGGAAAAACAACCCGTTGGCACACCTTCGGTGGGCAAAACAGCCAGTTGGCACAGTTGTTAGCCACCTTTAGTGAGGAAAACAACCCTTTGAGCACCTACAGTGGGAAGAAAAGCCTGTTACCACAATTGCTAGGCACCTTCAGTTGGAAAAATAGCCCGTTGGCACAGGTTCAGTGGGAAAAACAGCCAGTTGGCACGATTGTTGGGCATCTTTGGTAAGGAAAACAACCCTTAAGGCACTTGCAGTGGGAAAAACGACCTATTGGCATGATCATTAGGCACCTTTGGTGGAAAAACAACCCGTTGGCACGGTCACTAGGCAATTTTAGTAGGAAAAAACAGCCCGTTGGCACACCTTCGGTGGGTAAAATAGCCAGTTGGGACAGACACTAGCAACCTTTGATGGGGAAAACAACACGTTGGTATGGTAGTTAGGCACTTTCAGTGGGAAAACAGCCCGTTGGCACACCTTTGATGGGAAAAACGATCCATTGGCATGGTCACTATGCACCTTCGATAGGAAAAACAACCTGTTAGCACATCTCTGGTGGGGCAAAACAGCCCGTTGGCACAGACGCTAGGCATCTCTGTTTAGAAAAATAGCTCGTTGGCATGGTCGCTAGGCACTTTCGGTGCCAAAAACAGCCAGTTGGGATACCTTCGATGCTCAAAGCAGCCCATTGACTTGGACATTAGGCACCTTTAGTGGGAAAAATAGCCCGTTGGCATAGTCACTAGGCACCTTCAGTGGGAGAAACAGCCCGTTGACACACCTTCGGTGGGCAAAACAGTGAGTTGGGACGGATGCTAGGCACATTCAGTGCGAAAAATAGCCAGTTGGCATGGTCGTTAGGAGCCTTCGGTGGGAAAGATAGCCTGTTGGCAGATCCTTGGTGGGCAAAACAGTCCGTTGGCATGGTCACTAGGCACCTTCTGTGGGAAAAACAGCCCGTTGGAACGTCTCTGGTGGGCAGAAAGCCCGTTAGCACGGACCCTAGGCACCTTTGGTGGGAAAAAAGCCCATTAGCGTACCTTTTGTGGGCAAAACAGCCCATTGGCACACCTTTAGTGGGAGAAATAGCTAGTTGGCACGATCACTAAGCACCTTCGTTAAGGAAAACAGCCCGTTGAGCTGCTTCGGTGGGCAAAACAGCCTGTTTGCACAGTCGGTAGGCACCTTTGGTAGGAAAAATAGCCCGTTGACATGCCTTCGATAGGAAAACAGCTAGTTGGCAAGGTCGCCAAGCACTTTCAATAAGGAAAACATCCCGTTGGGCACGTTCAATTGACAAAACAGCCCGTTGGTAGAGACGTTAGGCTTCATTGGTGGGCAAAACTGCCCAATGGCACAATCGCTAGGCACCTTTGATAGGAAACAAAGTCGGTTCGTACATCGTTGGTAGATGAAGCAGCTAGTTGGCACGATCGTTGGGCACCTTTGTTAAGGAAAACGGCCCATTGGTAGAGACATTAGGCACCTATGGTGGGCAAAACTGCCCATTGGCACAATTGCTAGGCACCTTCGGTAGAAAAAACATCCCGTTGGCACACCTTTGGTGGACAAAGCAACCCATTGGCACGGTCGCTAGGCATCTTCGAGAAGGAAAAAAAGAAGTCGGCACACCTTCGATGGTCACTAGGCACCTTCGGTGGGAAAAACAGGCCGTTGGCACACCTTTGGTGGATAAAACAACCCG
>JAOTJB010324967.1:0-13967 GCA_027123815.1 Erythroxylum minutifolium | reverse complement strand
AGGCACTTTCAGTGGGAAAAGCAGCCCGTTGGAACTGACGCTAGGCATTTTCAGTGGGAAAAATAGCCCGTTGGGTATTGTCGATGGGAAAAATAGTCCGTTGGCATTGTTGCTAGACACTTTGGGTGGGAAAAACATCCCGTTGGGCACGTTCAATGGGAAAAACAACACGTTGGTACACCTTCGGTGGGAAAATCAACCCGTTGGCACGACTGCTAGGAACTTTCAGTGGGAAAAACAGCCTGTTGGGCAACTTCTGTGCGAAAAACAGACCATTGGCATACCTTTTGTGGGCAAAATTGCCCGTTTGTGCGGTCACTAGGCACCTTTCGTGGGAAAAACAACCTGTTGAGCACCTTCAGTTGGAGAAACAGCACGCGGGCATTGTCGTTAGGCACTTTCAGTGGGAAAAATAGCCCATTGGCACACCTTCGGTGGGCAAAACAGCCTTTTGGCACACTTTGGTTGGCAAAATAGCCCGTTGGCACTATCGCTAGGCACGTTCGGTGTGCAAAACAATCTGTTGGCAAGGTCGTTAGACACTTTTGGTGGGAAAAACATCTTGTTGCCTACATTGGATGGGGAAAATAGCCTGTTGGCACACCTTTGGTGGACAAAATAGGCCGTTGGCATGGTCGCTAATCACCTTCGATAGGAAAAATAGCCCGTTCGACACCTTTGGAGGGAAAAATTGCACGTTGGCATAACTTTGATGGCCAAAATAGCCCATTGGCATAGTCGCTAGGCACCTTTGGTGGGCAAAAAAGCCCGTTCTCACGGTTGTTAGGCACTTAAGGTGGGAAAAATAGCTCATTGGGCACGTTCGATGGGAAAAATAGCCCGTTGGCGCACCTTTGGTGGGTATAACATCGCATTGGAACTATCGCTAGGCACTTTTAGTGGGAAAAATAGCCCGTTGGGCACCTTCGGTGTGAAAAATAGGTCCTTGGAGCACCTTCGATGGGCAAAATAGCCCGTTGGCACTAACGCTAGGCACCTTCGACGGGAAAAATAGCCTGTTGGCACACTTTTGGTGGGCAAAATAGCCCATTGGCACAATCATTAGGTGGCTTCGGAGAGCAAAACAACCCGTTGGCACGGTCGCTAGGTGCTTTTGGTGGGAAAAATAGGCCGTTGGAATACCTACGGTGGGCAAAACAAGCCATGGGAACGATTGCTAGGCACCTATGGTGGGCAAAATAGCACATTCGCACAGTTATTAAGCACTTTCGGTGGGAAAAATAGCCCGTTGGCACCCTTTGGTGGGCAAAACACACCGTTGGTACACTTTCGGCGGGAAAAATAGCCCGTTGGCATGATCGCTGGGCACCTTTGGTGGGAAAACATCTCATTGGCCCGTTGGCACGATCGATGGAAAAATAGCACGTTGGGTTCCTTTGATGGGAAAAATAGCCTGTTGGGCACCTTCGGTGAGAAAAATAGCCCGTCGGCACACCTTCGATGGGCAAAAGAGCCCGTTGGCACTGTCGCTGGGCAGTTTCCGTGGGAAAAACAGCCAGTTGGGCAACTTTGGTGGGAAAAACAGTCATTGGAACATCTTCGGTGGGCAAAAAAGCCCATTGGCATGGTTGCTAGGCATCTTCGGTGGGAAAAACAGCCTGTTGGCACACCTTCGACTGACAAAACAGCCCGTTGGCACACTTTCGATGGGCAAAATAGCCCGTTCGCATGATCACGAGGCACCTTCAGTGGGCAAAACAACTCGTTGTCATAGTCGCTTTGAGCTTTTGGTGGGAAAAACATCATGTTGGTTACATTCGGTGGGAAAAACTGCCCGTTGCCACACCGTTGGTGGGCAAAACAGTCCTTTGGCTCAGTTGCTAGGCACCTTCGGTAGGAAAAATAGCTCGTTGGGCACCTTTGGTGGGAAAAACTGCCCGTTGGTACATCTTTGATAGGCAAAATAGCCCGTTGGCACAATTGCTAGGCACCTTCAGTGGGCAAAACAAGTCGTTTTCATGATCGCTAGGCATTTAGGGTGGGAAAAATCGCACTACTGCTAGGCACCTTTGGTGGGAAAACATCTTGATGGCACAGTCACTAGGCACTTTTGATGGAAAAAAATAACACGTTGGGCTCCTTTGATGGGAAAAACAACCCGCTGCGCACCTCTAGTGAGAAAAATGGTTTGTGGGCACACCTTAGGTAGGCAAAAGAGCCCGTTGGCACAGCCACTAGGCACTTTTAGTAGGAAAAACAACCCATTGGGTAACTTCGGTGGAAAAAACAGTTGTTGGAACATCTTCGATGGGAAAAATAGCTCATTGGCACACCTTTGGTGGGCAAAACAACCCGTTGGCAAGGTCAGTAGGCACTTTCAGTGGGAAAAACTTCCTATTGGGCACCTTCGGTGGGAAAAATAGCCCGTGGGCACATCTTTGGTGGATAAAAGAGCCCGTTGGCACTATCGCTAGGCACTTTTCGCGATGAAAATAACCCGTTGACATGATCGCTAGGCACCTTCGGTGGGCAAAAAAGCCCGTTGTCACGGTCGCTAGGCACTTAAGGTGGGAAAAACAGCTCATTGGCCTCGTTTGATAGGAAAAATAGCCCGTTGGCACACCTTTGGTCGGTACAACATCCCATTGGAACTATCGCTAGGCACTTTCAGTGGGAAAAATAGCCCGTTGGGCACCTTCGGTGTGAAAAATAGGTCCTTGGAGCACCTTCGATGGGTAAAATAGTCCGTTGGCACTGTCGCTAGGCACCTTCAATGGGAAAAATAGCCTGTTGGCACACTTTTGGTGGGAAAAATAGCCCATTGGCACGATCGTTAGGTGGCTTCGGAGAGCAAAACAACCAGTTGGCACGGTCGTTAGGTGTTTTCGATGGGAAAAACAGGCCATTGGAACACCTACGGTAGGCAAAACAGGCCGTGGGAACAGTTGCTAGGCACCTGTGGTGGGCAAAAAAACGCATTCACAAGGTTATTAGGCACTTTCAGTGGGAAAAATAGCCCGTTGGCACCCTTCAGTGGGCAAAACAAACCGTTGGTACACTTTCGGGGGGAAAATAGCCCGTTGGAACGGTCGCTGGGCACCTTTAGTGGGAAAACATCTCATTGGCACGGTCGCTAGGAACTTTCGATGGAAAAATAGCATGTTAGGTTCCTTTGATGGGAAAAACAGCCCGTTGGGCACCTTCGGTGAGAAAAATAGCCCGTTGCCACACCTTCAATGGGAAAAAGAGCCCGTTGGCACAGTCTCTAGGCAGTTCCCGTGGGAAAAACAACCCGTTGGGCAACTTTGGTGGGAAAAACAGTCGTTGGAACATCTTCGGTGGGCAAAAAAGCGCAATCGCATGGTTGCTACGCATCTTCGGTGGGAAAAACAGCCTATAAGCACGCCTTCGACAGACAAAACAGCCCGTTGGAACACTTTCAGTGGGCAAAATAGCCTGTTGGCATGATCGCGAGGCAGCTTCGGTGGGCAAAACAACTCGTTGGCATAGTTGCTTTGAGTTTTTGGTGGGAAAAACATCCTGTTGGTTACATTCAATGGGAAAAAACTGCTCGTTGGCACACCGTTGGTGGGCAAAACAGTCCTTTGGTAGGAAAAATAGCCCGTTGGGCACCTTTGGTGGGAAAAACTGCTTGTTGGTACAACTTTGATAGGCAAAATAGCCCGTTGGCACAATCGCTAGGCACCTTCAGTGGGCAAAACAGCTGGTTTCATGATCGCTAGGCACTTAGGGTGGGAAAAATTGCACTGTCGCTAGGCACCTTTGGTGGGAAAACTTCTTGATGGCACAGTCGCTCGGCACTTTTGAAAAAAAAAACAGCACGTTGGGCTCCTTTGATGGGAAAAACAGCCCGTTGCGTACCTCTGGTGAGAAAAATAGTTTATGGGCACACCTTCGGTGGGCAAAAGAGCCCGTTGGCATGGTCGCTTGGAACTTTTAGTGGGAAAAACAGCCCGTTGGGTAACTTCGGTGGGAAAAATAGGCGTTGGAACATCTTTGGTGGGAAAAATAGCTCATTAGCACACCTTTGGTGGGCAAAACAACCCGTTGGCACGATCACTAGACACCTTCGATGGGCAAAACAATCCATTGTCGCAGTCGCTAGGCACTTTCAGTGGGAAAAACAACCCGTTGACACACCTTTGGTAGGCAAAGCAGCTCATTGGCTCTGTCGCTAGGAACTTAGCATGGGAAAAACTGCTCGTTGGGTGACTTCGATGGGAAAAACTGCTCGTTGGCACACCTTCAGTGGGTAAAACAGCCCATTGGAACTGACGCTAGGCACTTTCAGTGGGAAAAATAGCACGTTGGGCACTGTCGATGGAAAAAATAGCCCGATAACACACCTTCGATGGGTAAAAGAGTCTGTTGGCATTGTTTCTTGACACTTTTGGTGGGAAAAACATCCCATTGGGCACGTTCGGTGGGAAAAATAACACATTGGTACACCTTCGATGGGAGAATCAACCCGTTGGCACGATCGCTAGGCACTTTCTGTGGGAAAAATAGTTCGTTGGGCATCTTCGGTGTGAAAAACAGGCCATTGGCACACCTTTGGTGGGCAAAACAGCCCATTCGTCCGGTCACTAGGCACCTTTGGTGGGAAAAACAACTTGTTGAGCACCTTCGGTTGGAAAAACAGCACGCTAGCATTGTCGTTAGGCACTTTTGGTGGGAAAAATAGCCCGTTGGTACACCTTCGGTGGGCAAAACAGCCTGTTGGCACACTTTTGGTGGGTAAAATAGCCCATTGGCACGATTGCTAGGCATCGTCAGTGTGCAAAACAACCAATTTGCACAGTTGTTAGGCGCTTTCTGAAGGAAAAACATCTCGTTGCTTACGTTAGATGGCGAAAACAACCTGTTGGCACACCTTTGGTGGGAAAAATAGCCCGTTGGCATGGTTGTTGATCACCTTCGATAGGAAAAATAGCCCGTGGGGTACCTTCAGAGTTAAAAATTGCCCGTTGGCATAACTTTGATGGCCAAAAGAGCCCATTGGCATAGTCGCTACACACCTTCGGTGGGCAAAATAGCCCGTTGTCACGGTTGTTAGGCACTTAGGGTGGGAAAAACAGCCTATTGGGCACCATCGATGGGAAAAATAGCCCATTGGCACACCTTCAGTGGGTACAACATCCCGCTGGAACTGTCGCTAGGCACTTTCAGGGGGAAAAATAGCCTGTTGGGCACCTTCGGTGTGAAAAATAGGTCCTTGGCGCACCTTCAATGGGTAGAACAATCCTTTGGCACTGTCGCTAGGCACCTACGATGGGAAAAATTGCCCATTGGCACGATCGTTAGGTGCCTTCGGAGAGCAAAACAACCCGTTCGCACAGTCCTTAGGTGCTTTCGGTGGGAAAATAGGCCGTTGGAACACCTTCGGTGGGCAAAATAGCCCCTAGGAAGAGTTGCTAGGCACCTTCGGTGGGCAAAACAGTGCATTCGCACAGTTATTAGGCACTTTTGGTGGAAAAAGTAGCCCGTTCGCACCGTTCGGTGGGCAAAACATGTCGTTGGTACACTTTAGGCGGGCAAAATAGCCCGTTGGCATGGTCGCTGTGCACCTTCGGTAGGAAAACATCTCATTGGCATGGTCGCTAGGAACTTTCGATGGAAAAAATAGCACGTTGGGCTCCTTTGGTGGGAAAAATAGCCTATTGGGCACCTTGGGTGAGAAAAATAACCCGTTGGCACACCTTTGATGGGGAAAAGAGCCCGTTGGCATAGTCGCTAAGCAGTTTTCGTGGGAAAAACATCCCGTTGGGCAACTTTGGTGGGAAAAAGTTGTTCGAACATCTTTGGTAGGCAAAAAAGCCCTTTGGCATGATTGCTAGGGATCTTTGGTGGGAAAAATAGCTTGTGGGCACGCCTTTGACATGCAAAACAGCCCGTTGGCACAGTTTCGGTGGGCAAAATAGCCTGTTGGCATGATCGCGAGGCACCTTCGATGAGCAAAAGAACCTGTTGGCACGGTCGTTGTGTTTTTGGTGGGAAAAACATCTCGTTGGTTACATTCGGTGGGAAAAACTACCCCTTGGCACACCGTTGGTGGGTAAAATAGTCCTTTGACTCATGTCGCTAGGCACCTTAGGTAGGAAAAATAGCCCGTTGGGCACCTTTGGTGGGAAAAACTGCCCGTTGGCATAACTTTGATGGGCAAAATAGCCCGTTGGCACAATCGCTAGGCACCTTTAGTAGGCAAAACAGCTCATTGGCACCATCGCCAGGCACTTAGGGTGGGAAAAATAGCCCGTTGGCACAATTGCTAGGCATCTTTAGTAGGCAAAATAGCCCGTTGGCACAATCGCTAGGCACCTTTGGCAGACCTTCGATGGGAAAAACAGCCCATTGGCACCATCGCCAGGCACTTAGGGTGGGAAAAAAGCTCATTGTGCACCTTCGGTGGGAAGAATAGCTCGTTGGCACACCTTCAATGGGCAAAGCTGCCAGTTGGCACGGTCGCTAGGCATTTTCGGTGGGAAAAAATAGCCCGTTGGGCACCTTTGGTGGGAAAAAGAGACTGTTTGCACACTTTTGGTTTGCAAAATAGCTCGTTGGTTCAGTCACTAGGCACCTTTGGTGGGAAAAGCAACCTGTTGGGCACCTTTGATTGGAAAGATTGCCCGTTGGCACACCTTCGGTGGGAAAAATAGCCCGTTGGCATGTCACTAGGCACTTTCGACGGCCAAAATAACCTATTGGCACAGTCGCTAGGCACTTAGGGTGGGAAAAACAGCTCATTGGCACATCTTTGGTGGGCGAAATAGCCGGTTGGCACGGTAGTATGAGAAACAACCTTTTGGCACACCTTCGGTGGGGAAAACAACTAGTTGGTACGGACACTAGGCACCTTCTGTAGGGAAAACAGCTTGTTGGCACGATCACTAGGCACCTTCGGTAGGAAAAAAAGCCTATTGGCACACCTTTAGTAGGCAAAATAGTCTATTGGCATGGTCACTATGAACCTTCGGTAGGAAAAACAGCCGGTTGACATGCCTTCAATGGGTAAAACAGCCCGTTGGCATGGTCGCTAGGCACCTTTTGTTAGAAATACAGCCTGTTCGGACAGACATGAGACATCTTCTGTAGGATAAATAACCTGTTGGCACTATCACTAGGCACCTTCGGTGGGGAAAACAGTCTGTTGGCATGGTTACTAGGCACCTTCGGTGGGAAAAACAACCCGTTGGCACACCTTCGGTGGGCAATACACCTTGTTAGAACAAACACTAGACATCTTTGGTGGGAAAAATGGCCCATTGGCACAGTCGCTAGGCACATTCGGTGGGAAAAACAACCAGTTGGCACACCTTCGGTGGACAACATAGCCAATTGGCACACCTTCGGTGGGTAAAACAGCCTGTTGGCACTGTTGTTAGGCACCTTCGACGAGGAAAACAACCCTTTGTGTACCTTCAGTAGGAAAAATAGCTTGTTGGCACGATCGCTAGGCACCTTCGGTGGGAAAAACAGCATGTTGGCACACCTTCAGTAGGCAAAACAGCCAGTTGGCACGGTCGTTGGGCTCCTTTGGTAAGGAAAATAGCCCGTAAGGCACCTATAGTGGGAAAAACAGACTGTTGGCATAATAGCTAGGCACCTTTGGTGGGAAAAACAGCTCGTTGGCACTTTCGCTAGGCACCTTTAATGGGAAAATAACTCATTGGCAAACCTTTTTTTGGGTAAAACAGCCAGTTGGTATGGACGCTAGGCACCTTCAGTAGGAATAACAACCCATTAGGCATGATAGCTAGGCATGTTCGGTAGGAAAAAATAGCCCATTGGCACACCTTCGGTGGGCAAAATAGTCTATTGGAATGGTTACTAGGCGCCTTCACTGGGAAAAACAACCTGTTGGCACATCTTCGGTGGGCAAAATAGCCCGTTGGCACAGACGCTAGGCACCTTCGTTCAAAAAAATAGCCCATTGGCACAATCACGAGGCACTTTTGGTGTGAGAAACAGCTCGTTGGGACACCTTCGGTTGGCAAAATAGCCTATTGGCATAATCACTAGGCACCTTTGGTGGGAAAATCAACCTATTGGCACACCTTTGGTTAGTAAAACAGCGAGTTGGCACGTATGCTAGGCACCATCAGTGGAAAAAACAAACTATTGGCACGATCGCTAGGAACCTTCGGTGGGAAAAATAGCCCATTGGTACTCCTTTAGTTGGCAAAATAGTTCATTGCCATAGTCACTAGGCACCTTTGGTGGGAAAAGTAGCATGCTGGCACACCTCTGGTGGGCAAAATAGCCAGTTAGCATGGATGCTAAGCACCTTCGATGGGAAAACAGCCCATTGGCACACCTTCAACAGGCAAAACAGCCCATTGGCACACCTTAAGTGGGAAAAACAGCCAGTTGACACAATCGCTAGGCACCTTCGGCAAGGAAAATAGCTTGTTGGGCACCTTTGGTAGGCAAAACAGCCCATTGGCACCATCGCTAGGAACCTTCGGTGGGAAAAATAGTTGTTGGCACACCTTTGGTAGGCAAAAGAGCCCATTGGCACAAACGCTAGGCCTTTTCGTTCAGAAAAATAGCCTATTGACATGGTCACTGGGCACCTTTGGTGGGAAAAACAAATCGTTCGTACACCTTCGGTGGGCAAAACAGCCCGTTGGCACAGACGCTAGGCACCTTCGTTCAGAAAAATAGCCCATTTGGAAGGACTCTAGGTACATTCAGTGGCAAAAATAGCTCTTTGGCAACCCTTCTGTGGCCACAACAGCCAGTTGGCACTATCATTGGGCACATTTGGTAAGGAAAACAACCCATCGGGCACCTTCGGTGTAAAAAACTACCCGTTGGCTACTTCGATAAGGAAAACAGCTCATTCGACACCATCGGTGGGCCAAATCACGATCGCTAGACACCTTTGGTAGATAAAACAGCCTACTGGCACAATTGCTAGGCACCTTCGGTGGGAGAAACAGCCCGTTCTGCAACTTTGGTGGCAAAAATAACCCGTTGGCACATCTTTGGTGGGAAAAATAGCTTTTTCTCAGTGTCGCTAGGCACCTACAATGGGAAAAATAGCCTATTAGCACAACTTCTGTGGGAAAAACAACTAGTTGGCACGGTCGCTAGGCACTTTCAGTAAGGAAAACAGCCTATTGGGCACCTTCGTTGGGCAAAACAGCCTCTGGGCAGATGATAGGCACCTTCGGTAGAAAAAACACCCAGCTGGCACAATCACTAGGCACCTCTGGTGGGAAAAATAGACCATTGGGACACCCCCGATGGGCAAAACAGTCTGTTGGCACTGTCGCTAGTCACCTTTGGTCAGAAAAATAGCTCGTTGGCACATTTTTGACATACAAAACAACATATTGGCACGGACACTAGGCACCTTCGGAGGGAAAAACAACCCGTTGGCATGGTTGCTAGGCACTTTTTGTGAGAAAAGCAGCCCGTTTGCATACCTTCGACGGGCAAAATAGCCCATTGGAAAGGACATTAGGCACCTTCGGTGGGGAAAACAGCCTATTGACACACCTTTGGTGAGAAAAATAGCCCGTTTTCACAGTCGCTAGGCAACTTCGGTGGGAAAAACAGCCTATTGGCACACCTTTGGTGTGTAAAATAGCCAGCTGGCACAGACGCTGGGCACCTTTGGGGCAAAAAATAGCCTATTGGCATAGTCGTTAAGCACCTTCAGTGGGAAAAATGTCCTGTTCGCACACCTTCAGTGGGCAAAACTGTCCATTGACATGGTCACTAGGCACCTTTGGTGGGAAAAATAGCCTGTTGGCACATCTTCGATGGGCAAAATAGCCCATTGGCACGTTAGGCACCTTCGCTAGGAAAAAGGCCCGTTCCCACACCTTCAGTGAAAAACAACCCTTTGGCACACCTTCATTGGGTGAAACAGCCGATTGGCACGGTTGTTGGGCAACTTCGATAAGAAAACTAGCCCATTCGCATGGACATTAATTAGGCACCTTTAATGGGAAAAATAGCCCATTGGCACGGTAACTAGGCACATTTAGTGGGAAAAATAGCCCGATGGCACACCTTTGGTGGGTAAAACATCCCATTGGCACACCGTCGGATGGCAAAACAGCCTGTTGACATGGTCGCTATGCCCATTCGGTGGGAAAAACAGCCTGTTGGCACAAATGCTAGGCACCTTCAGTAGTAAAAACAGCCTGTTGGCACAGTTATTAGGAACCTTCGGTAGGAAAAATAACTTATGGGCACAACTTCGGTGGGAAAAACAGCCTGTTGGCATACCTCTGGTGGGCAAAACAACCTATTAGAAAGGACGCTAGGCATCCTCAGAGGGAAAAACAACCAGTTGGCACAGTTGCTAAGTGTCTTCGGTAAGGAAAACAGCCCGTTGGGCACCTTCGATGGGCAAAACAGCCCGTTGGCATGGTCACTAAGCACCTTTGGTGGCAAAAACAGCCCATTGGCACACCTTCGGTAGGAAAAACAGCTAGTTGGCAAGATCGTCAAGCACCTTCGATAAGGAAAATAGCCCGTCGGCAGGGACGCTAGGCACTTTCGATGCGAAAGAAGCCTGTTGTCGCACTTTCGGTAGGCAACATAGCTCGTTGACACAGTTGCTAGGCACCTTTGATAAAAAAGCGACCCTTTGGTGCACCTTTAGTGAGCGAAACAGCCAGTTTGCACGATCGTTGGGCACCTTCGGTAAGGAAAACAGCCCATTGGGCACCTTCAGTAGGAAAAACAACCTGCTGACACTGTCGTTAGGAACCTTTGGTGGGAAAAATAGCCCGTTGGCACGGTCGCTAGGCATCTTTGGTGGGAAAAATAGCCCATTGGCACACTTTTGGTGGGTAAAAATAGTCAGTTGGCACAAATGCTAAGCACCTTCGATGGGAAAAATAGCCTATTGGCACAGTCCCTAGGCACCTTTGGTGGGAAAAATGCCCGTTGGCATACCTTCGGTGGCCAAAACAGTCCGTTGTTATGGTCACTAGGAACCTTCGGTGGGAAAAACAACCTGTTGGCTCACCTTCGACGGGTAAAACAGCCTATTGGCACCTTCGTTCAGAAAAACAACCCGTTGGCACGATCGCTAGGTACATTCGGTGGGTAAAATAGCCAGTTGGGATGGTCGTTAGACACCTTTGGTAAGAAAAACAGCCCCTTTGCACACCTTGGGTGCGAAAAATAGCTTATTGGCACTATCGCTAGGCACTTTCGATGGAAAAAACAGCCTGTTACAAACCTTCGGTGGGTAAAACAGTCCGTTGGTGCAGTCACTAGGCACTTTCTGTGCAAAAAATAGCATGTTAGGACACCTTCGGAGGGCAAAATAGCCCGTTGGCATGGAAGCTAGGCACCTTTAGTGGGAAAAATAGCCCATAGGCACAGTCGCTGGGCACCTTCAGTGAGAAAAACAACCCGTTGGCACACCTTTGGTAGGCAAAAGAGCTAGTTGGCACAAACGTTAGGGACCTTTAGTGGGAAAAATAGCCCGTTGACATGGAAGCTAGGCACCTTTAGTGGGAAAAATAGCCCGTAGGCACGGTGATTGGGCGCCTTCAATGGGAAAAAAACCCGTTGGCACACCTTTGGTGGGCAAAAGAGCTAGTTGGCACAGACGCTAGGCACCTTCAGTGGGAAAAATAGTCTATTTACAAGATCGTTAGCCACCTTTGGTGGGAAAAATAGCCCGTTGGCACACCTTCAGTGGGCAAAATAGTCCGTTGGCACCTTCGATAAGAAAAACAGCCTATTAGGTACTTCGGTGGGAAAACCAGCCCGTTGGCACAAACATTGGGAACCTTCGGTGGGAAAAATAGCTTGTTGGCACGGTCGCCAGACCCCATTGGTGGGAACAATAGCCTGTTATGACATCTTCGATGGGCAAAACAGTCCGTTGCCACGGTGGCTTTGGTGGGACAAACATTTCGTTGGCATACCTTTGGTGGGCAAAACAGCCCACTAGCACGAATGCTAGGATCCTTTGATGGGAAAAATAGCTAGTCAAGATGATTGCTAGGCACCTTCGGTGGGAAAAATAGCCAATTGGCATGATCCTTAGGAACCTTCGGTAAGGAAAATAGTTTGTTGGGTACCTTTGGTGGGGAAAACAGTCTGTTGGCATGTACGCTAGGACCTTTCCATGGGAAAAATAGCCAGTTGGCATAGACGCTAGGCACCGTCAATACGAACAACAACCGATTGGGACACTTTTGATGGGCAAAATAGTCTATTGGCACGGTCGCTAGGCACCTTCGATGGGAAGAACAGCCCATTGACACACCTTTGGTGGGCAAAACAACCCATTGGCTTAGACGCTAGGCACCTTCGACAGGAAAAACAACCCATTGGGCACCTTCGGTGGGAAAAACAGACGTTGGCACAGTCGCTAGGCACTTTTGGTGGGAAAAATAACCCGTTGGGTAGCTTTGGTGGGAAAAATAGTCGCTTGGCACACCTTTGTTAAGCAAAACAGCCCGTTCGCACGGTCGCTAGGCACCTTCGATGAGAAAAACAACCCATTGATGCACCTTCGGTAGGTAAAACAGCCCGTCGACAAAGTCTCTAGGTACCTTTAATGGAAAAAACATCCCGTTGGGCACCTTCGGTGGGAAAAGCAGCCCGTTGACACGATCACTAGGCACCATCGATGGGAAAAATAGCTCGTTTAGAAAGCCTTCGATGGGCAAAAGAACCCATTGGCATGGTCGCTTTGCATCTTTGTTGGGAAAAATAGCCTATTGGGCACCTTTGATGGAAAAAGCAGCCTGTTAGCACAGACGCTAGGCACCTTCAGTGGGAAAAAAGCCCATTAACGCACCATTGGTGGGCAAAATAGCCCATTGACCCAGTCACTAGGCACTTTCGGGGGGAAAAACAGACCGTTGGTACACCTTCAGTGGGCGAAATAGTCAGTTGGCAATGTCGTTGCGCACCTTCGGTATGGAAAATGGCCTGGTGGGCACCTTCAGTGGGAAAAAATGCCTGTTGACACAATCACTAGGCACCTTCGGTAGGAAAAACAACCCATTGACACACCTTCAGTGGGTAAAATAGCCAGTTGTCGTAGACGCTAGACACCTTCAGTGGGAAAAACAATATGTTGGCACGGTCGCTAGGTACATTCGGTGGGAAAAACAGCCCTTTGACACACCTTTAGTGGGCAAAACAGCCAGTTGACATGGTCGTTGGGCACTTTTGATAAAGAAAACAACCCGTCGAGTGCCTTCGGTGGGAAAAACAGCTTGTTGGCACCTTCAGTAAGGAAAACAACTCATTGGGCACCTTAAGTCGGCAAAACAGCTTGTTGGTATGGTTGCTAGACACCTTCAATAGGCAAAACAGCCTATTAGCATGGTCGTTATACACCTTCAGTGGGAAAAACAACTTGTTGGGCACCTTCAGTGGGAAAAATAGCCTGTTAGCACATCTTCAGTGGGAAAAACAGCTAGTTGGCACGGTCACTAGGCACCTTTGGTAAGGTCAATAGCCCGTTGGGCACCTTCGATGGGCAAAATAACCCATAGGCGCGGACGCTGGGCACCTTTGGCAGAAAAACACCCGATTGGCACGGTCGCTAAGCACCTTCGGTAGGAAAAACAAACCATTGGGACACCTTCGGTGGGCAAAACAGTCTTTTGGCACAGTCGCTAGTCAACTTCAGTGGGAAAAATAGCCCATTGGCACACCTTCAGTAGGGAAAACTACACGTTGACAAAGATGCTAGGCACCTTCGGTGGGAAAAATAGCCTGTTGGCATGATTGCTATGCACCTTTTGTGGGAAAAGCAGCCCGTTGGCACACGTTTGGTGGCCAAAACAACCCATTGGGCACTTTCAGTGGTAAAAATAGCCTATTGGCACGGTTACTAGGAACCTTCGGTGGGAAAAATAACTCGTTGGCACAACTTTGATGGGCAAAACAATCCGTTGGTATGGTCACCAGGCACCTTTTGTGGGAAAAGCAGCCCGTTGGCACACGTTTGGTGGCCAAAACAACCCATTGGGCACTTTCAGTGGTAA